>JAKGSA010001047.1:0-119960 GCA_033558755.1 Philaethria dido | reverse complement strand
GCTAGGATGCAAGCTGTAATCATTGCTGCAATCGTATCGAAACGCTGCTCGATTCAAATCAGCTAAATATCTTGTTCTGCGTCGCAAATTATCTATTTGTTGCCTTCTGTTGTTCGCTCGACGATTCTGCATTGCCAACCGAGCTGTTTCACGGGCTGCTTCACTTTGCTCTCGTGATTGAGAAGCACGAAGTCGAGCCATACTATCGCGGCGCTGTTCACGTGCAATTTCTTGTTCTTCTTCAGTCCTTTCATTTGCAGTATTTTGTATTCTTCTTGCATTACGGCTTTGTCGGGAAAGATTCGATCGTCTTGGTCGCGGCATTATTAATTAACATTCACTTCACTTCAATCCACTTGTTAATTATTTATTTAATAGAAATAGTTTTAATATTGATTTCTTACAAATATCAAATTGTCATCCATACGTCAATACATAGCTGTCATTTTACGTCAATTACATAGCTGTCATTTGCGTTTTGTTATTCCAAGTCTGATTCTTTTTTGTTATACCACGTTTTATAGTGACTGACGTTTCATGTCAAGTCACACGGGATCGCTGTCGAACGGGATAAAAAGTATCCTATGTCCATCTCCTGGCTCTAAGCTACCTCCCTACCAATTTTCAGCCGAATCTGTTCTGGCGTTCTTGAGTTATAAGTGGTGTAACTAACACGACTTTCTTTTATATATATAGATTATACAGAAATATGTTATATCTACAAAAAGCTCTTAATACCTTCTTTTCAGAAGCTAGGATTTTTTTTAAAGAACAACACAGAAACAATATTAAATAAAAAGATTTAGTGTTCAAAGAGAACCTGAATCTTTAATGTGAGTACGAAACGAGTCGAGTGCTGCTGCTACATATTAAATATTACGTATTTGTGAAGTTTCAAACGAAATATTTTAATGAGGACGAGGGTTAAGTGTTTACAGCTTCATTTATAAAGTGCTGCTTTAATTAGCTTAATTGTAGCTAATTACGAATGTCTTGTTATAAGTATAAAAAGTAATATCTTAAACACGAAATATGGTACTGTTTCTAGGAGGCGTTAGGTTATTAATAATTGAGATTTTAACATGAAATGATAATTATTTTTTAAAGAAAAAGTACAATTATTACGAATAACTTAAAAAGTAATCGTTAGATATTAACTACACTTAAGGGGACCACATCAGAAGTACTAGCTATCAAAGATATGTTTAATGTACATGGACAAGTACTGCAGAAAATCATTTTTTTAAAATTATATATCTGAAATATATTAATTTAGTAAAATAAATATTACTTATACTACTCTATGTTTTACATACTCTTTTGATCAAACACGATGCTAAGGAAACGTGTAACTTTAACTTCAATATTAGATCATAGAGTACTAGAATATATATAAATAAATATTACAAGTAATGAAACAATTACAAAAAATATATGAGCGTATTTATATCTACGTCGACAAATGGGAAAAATGTATTAGTTGATACAAATAGAGCACGCTCTATCTGAAAAGTTTAATTCCCTCACCTCTTAATGATCGCGAGGCGAAGTGAACGGTTTTATTGACTTCAACATTGGAATGAGTCCAATTGTACTGTGAAAGGTGAATTTGTATATTTTGTATAGCAGCAGAGTTGTTTTATATTTTTAATATTTTAAAGTGTTAATCACACACTTAGGATTTGAAAAACATTTTCGGAAAACATATAATTTTTTTAACGTAGCGGGTCTCGAACCCGTGCCTTAAATTATTTGATTTTCTCTAAAAAACACATTCCGTATGTGACACGTCTCTGGTACTAACAAATTGAATTAGTAAATGGTTTAATAAACAGGTCTTGGAACTAAATAGACATTTCATTAAGCAGACACATTAGCTTTCTGCAAATGTACAAATTTATTTACCCCTCCACTTATTTTTTACAAAAAGGGGCTTTACATTTTCTCCCTCACGTATGAACATAATTAGTTGAATTTGGAGTTGAAAACTCAAATATAGATATTTTTGTTAAACACCTTTTAGTAGTCCTCATAATATAAAACTGATATAAATAAAGTATTTGTCGATATACACCTACTCAATACTCATATAGACAGTAGTACTTTGCTGAAGAAACGGCGATGTTTTAGATTTAGGGCAGTTTATCTGTGTGGATGCGGCGTGGCACATAATCTCCGGTGCCCAACGCTTCACTGTACACATTTTCCGCACTGCGTATTTCATAGTAAATACGTAAACTGCCATCGACCTATACTTACATGATACGTTAAAGATATATACTCGCGTTTAACTAAAAATCAATATACGAGTATGCAGGTACATAGCACAGTGAGAATACATTTAATTCTCTTTTCTGCTTCCTATTTTCGCATACCTTTTTTAATTTATATCTAAAAATACCAAAATTCATACAAAACACTGTGTGTGGTTGTGATTTTTTACGTAAAAAAGTAATTTGTCAGATCCTTAACTGCTTATATCGTAATATTTCTTCAACAACAATGTCCACGTTACGCTTTACGAGCGTGGGCGTAGATTGGCCAGCGTGAATACAGCGTGTTCTGACATATATATAAATATAAATATATGTCAGTGTATGTAATATCTCAGGTGACAGCAATGTATGGAGGCGTTGCAAAATAAGCTAGTTTTCATTATGAAACTGTTGGTGATGAGTATATAACGACAAGGTAGAGTTGGTAAAGTACTCTCAACAACAAATTTTCTCTCTTATTAATCAGATCATACTGATCAGATCATATTTAATGCTATTTTGACTATGTAATAACAACAACAATATACATCTTACACATCCACCACCACCTGCGACAGTTGTTTACGCCAGCAGGCTCTCTGGCGCTTTTGCATCCACATTGCTTTTTCATGTCATATGCTTGAGTCTAAGGTAGACTTCGATGAGCCGGAGCACTCAGTTCTACATACGCCTTCCTTGAAATCAGACATGGCTGTCTATTAATGTGGGACTTTCTGAGCTTGCTTTTTGTCTTTGAAGAACATAGTTAGTGAGACAAATTCAAAGTTTGAGTATAAAACCATCTGGACCCAGAATCAGAACGTCCCTTAATGCGTTTTCTATGCGCTTTTCCACTACGCCACAATAGCCTCTTATAGTCATTTCAATATGAGTGTATATACTAAGCCCCCAAAACCCTTTTTTTTTCAAACGTGTGAAAGAAGTTCAAAAATCATCTGTTAGTGCTCCCCTATACTCCTCAAGGAACCGAAATGTTAAAATTCAGCTTCCGATGATCAGTAGTTTCGCCTGTACGTTATCTGTCAGTAACACAAGCGTTTTACGTATGGATAATAAACTCAACTGCAATATATATTATATATAATAGTTGTTCCAGTCGCTCACGGTACGTAGTTGAGTTTTCGCCGTAAAGTATTATGTTTTATGTGTACTGTACTGCCTCGTGAAATAAATTTTGAGGATTGTAATTTCTTTAAAGAGACCATTCGGCTATTATTATACGCGGTTGTGTTTAAACATTTTTCTTTTTTATATTAAGCTGAAATTTAGAAGTACTTTTAACCAAGCAGTTCTGGTTATACTATATTTTTGCTCTACATATGGCTTTTCCAACAATTTCTATTAAAATCTAAAGGAAAACAGGATAATATGTAGAGGGATCGCACTAACGTGTAATAATCTTCGGATACATTAGACTACGTATATACATAATATGTACATGTCAAAAAGGGAAGGAGGGGAACACGTTGTTATATATTACAGTTAATGACAACAAAAATAAAGTATGGAATAGGTTTCTATATCTTCTTCTTATTCGTGTATTGGCAGAGTGGTCGTGGTCAACATGTTGTATACTTTGAGAGGACAGGTATGTAGTTAATCGTATGATGTTGCGTCATTTCTACCTGCTTGACAATATCTGGTACATTCGTTTATTGGTCTACCCATTAGCGACCAAACTTACCTAATAGGCTAAGTTTCATGATATTTTCGTTCTCTACTTTCTGTCCGATTGTAGATATTAAGTGTTAAGTGACAATACTCAAGGCCACGCTTTGTCTTACCACAGTGGAAAAATGAAATTATTCCACCGAGTACAATACGAACCTACAACCACTTACGCTTGCAGCCAGACGCCGTCCCAATGCACCACGACGACTTGAAAATAATCAAAATAATTTTATCTATAAAATCGTATAACTTTTCTTCTTAGTGTTGAAGCCATAATGTTTACGTCAAAAATACTTAATTTGTGTGATGTTAAAAAATTAAATATTATGTGCGTAAATCTCTTTCTCTTCATAAAATTCGTGACGTCTTTTTGAATATTGACGAATCTATAACATAGATCTGAATAAAACATGAAGACGCTCTGCAACTACAATTTAAATAAATATTAAATTTAGAAATATTTTCAACGTAAAGTCTGAGAAGTGTAGAATATATTGTCTACCTTGAGGTCATAGTGGCGCAATGAGACGTCGTATCAATGTAACCTTGGTGTAAGTGTAATTTTTACTCGGGGATGATCATGTTATATATTAATAATATATAAATATATTAAGTTTTTCAATTCGAAATATTTCGGAAAAGTGTGAGTCTGAAAAAAAGGAAAAATATAACATACAAATTATGTTCTAAGCGCGAGTATAACATATACTAATAAAGTTTTTTTAATTAAATTATAAAACTTTCTTTTGTAAATATTTACAATGATGCAAAAATTTCAACATAAGTAATATTGGTTAATACAAGATTGGCAATTCAGAGCAATATTTAGGTATTTCATGCGGAATAACAAAGTAGTTTCGGCCGCGCCCGTTCTTTAGTGGCTCGTAAAATTTGTAGATAACCTCGCAGTACAGCTTCCTTCCTTCCTCACGGAGGCTGAGTTACGTGAGCAGAAACTTCTGAGTTAAAACTTATGAAATAAGAAAATTACGAATAAAATAAAAAATAAATATATATATATATATATATATATATATATATATATATATATATATATATATTTGTATCGTATACGATACAGTTACAAATATTACAGTACTCGTGCTGAACTGTACTGAACACAACCTCACACTTTTCGTTTTCAAGTTTTGAGTTCACAATTACTGCGTCTCGCTGACACCCTGCTACCCTACAACTTACCTGTAACATTAACATATAAATGACTGATTGTACAGTAGTAAGCACAGTGCACAGTGCACAGTGCAGTGGCTGACGGCGATGTGTCTAAAACTCGTTCGTTTAAAACGTGTGTGTAAAATAAACCGTTTCCATATTGTATGCATACGCTGAATGCGAGTTTTATCCTCGCCTCGCCTCGCCTCGCCCGCCTCGGCCGCCTCGGCGCGGCGCGGCCTGAGGTCGTCATTCATCAGATTTTGTACATTCGCAGCCACTAACGGCGTTTCATACGAAACGAGGCCACCGTACAAGCGTGTTCCGCTTTGTTCGACGACCGGATAGCCCGCTTTACAATTTATCAAAGAATCTGTTTTCTTTTACCAAATATAAATTTCCAATGCCAGTCGTAATGTAAAGTTTTCAGAATAAGCCCACGTTATTTGTTTACCGCTGTGGGAGAGACGAGCGGCGGCGGGCGGTCGCTGCAGTCGCGGCTTAAATGCATTTCACTTCAATTTGTTTTTACATTAATAATGTTTTCAGCTTCCATCTTTATTTTCCATAATATGATGAATGAACAAATTAATGATTTTTTGAATAAACTATTAGTTGGTGTTCCATACGAAACATAAATAAGTAAAATCATGTGGTTATTAAGTTTCCTCTCTGTCGGTCTCTACGCGAAGTAACAATACGAGAGCGGGAAGTCCACTAGAACACTTCCTAAACTTCCCGCAATGTAGACGAGAGAGGTTTTTTACTCTACTATGTATTTTCATTCAGAAGTCACTTTTGACAATCATCAATTTATCACTCTTTATAAGTAACAGATAAGCAACTATTACTAATATAATGAGTAAGAGACAAGCTACTATTAGATGCTGAATTATATCTATTTTAGTGTGTACGTATGATCGTCAATCCCCTCGTACATGCCTATGGGTAATTTGACGTATACGAGACCTTATCCAGTATTATTGACTGTACGACTTTTGAAGGTCAAGTGATGCTTTCTATCACTCACTCAAGTATTATATGTATGTTTTGACTCATATATATCGTTCATTCTCTTGAAGTTTCTTAATTACTTTTGTACATTCTTCAAAATAATAAAAAATATTATTATACTAAAAAAACATTTTTTTTTTTTTTTATGGATAACGGATGGCAAACGAGCAGAAGGACCACCTGATGGTAAGTGGTTACCTTCGCCCATGAACATCTACAAAACCAGAGATGTTGTAGATGCGTTGCCAATCTACAGAATACAGATGGAAGGGGAGGACAATGTAGTAGTCCGCTATCGGAACCACCACATTTTGGGGAAAGGATGGGTGGGAAAGGGGAAAACCTGGCTTACATGCCATCGAACCGGAACACATCATAAGATATTTGGCGGTTCGTCTTTGACATGATAGTGGTCGCGAGCCAGACGGAGGACGAACCTCCTACCACCAAACAAAATACATTTTATAGATTTTCATCTAAATGATGACATAAGTGTTCAATTAATTAATTTATTTGTTTATATGTAATATTATAATTTCCACGGTTGGTTGCGGTGTTTCGCCATGAGCTGAGCCATGCATCAAGCAGTGCTCGCGTTATCTGCCGTAGCCTGTAGCTTTGTACTGATTTATGTATGTTATTCGCAACTGAACGGAACTCACATACTATGTTCTTGTTAAGTAAAACTATCTTATTTGTTATTACAGTATACGCATCATCATCGTATGAAACAAACATGAAAGTTATATAGTTAAAGTAATTTACGATACCAAATGATTAATTACTAATATTTGTGATAAGTAAGTTTATAATATTAACTTACTCTCAATGCCTGATTATTTGAAGTTTATTTATTTAATAGAAGTTTATTACATATACATATATAAGTCAATTTAGTCAATTCTGTGAGAACTCTCGACAAATTAAACTATGTGTTGCTCTGTAAAACAAAGAAACGACATTTAAAGTTACTTTGTCGATCTCTTTTCATTACTTAACATAATCTTCATTTCACTTTTATTTTTATCACTGTAAAGCTGACGCCATTTTTGTCTTTACAATTAAATCTTATTTTCCTAACCACTCACGCCATCTATCTAATCAACATCAACAATAGTAAAGCACGCCCAAATTCGAACTACTAAAGAAAGGAATTCAATGGTATTTCCTTACACATATAATAATATTTACACTGTAATAGTCCTGTCCTGTAGCTGTCCTCGTGGCGGTGGCTGTTACTGCTTATGCTTAGTGGTGTGGTGTTTTATTGTGAAGCGTACAAAGGTACTCGTTAGCATACCATAGCACGAGTAGGCAAAAATAATGTCAACTTAAACCACCCACCCGTTACCCATACCGGTGTAGCGTTGTTGAGGATATATGCAGGTACCAGTGACGAGGGGTGAAAACGTTAATTAGGCAAGCTGATAATTTTAGAAAAGCCGGTATATTTAGAGAAGCCGGTATATTTAGAAAAGCCGGTAAATTTAGAGAAGCCGGTATATTTGGAGAAGCCGGTTCTTTTAGGTCTCATACTTGTATTATAAATTAAGGCAAGCCGGTAGGAACCGTGTTGTATAGACGCCTCGCCACTGGAAGGTATACGCCACAGTTGGTAAGATTAATTATTAAGTTAGTAAATTTTTACCATCCAATATACGCTGTCTCTAAAATGAATGAAAAAAGTAAACTAAACTCGTTTGAACATTAAAAAAATATATATTTAATGTTTCATATACCGTAAAGATTAGAGTATATATTTTTTTAATCTTATGCTTATTTTCTTTTACTTTAGTTACTTGGATATTTTAACTTTAAGTATATACGTGTGATGATGCAGTGAGGAGTTCGTCTTATTGACACACCTACGTACAATAGTGGAGGCTTTGATTTCGATTTCCCAAAGGAGAGTGTTTATTTTGTCCGCGCGCTGTTTGTCTCGGACTGGTCGGAGCAAAGAGACAGCTACAGTGTACATACTGTTTGTTTATCTGTTACGTCTGCATCGCACTATTTTGTATGTATTCTTCAAAAAATTGCAATCAAAATATCGTCATTTGCTTTGATGTTATACTTGAAGTGTAGTTTCACGATGTAGGTTATAAATGTGAGTAACGTGTTTACATTTCGTTAATGTGTAAGTTTTATGTCGATAGTATGTACATCCAAAATAAAAAATCAAGCTTTAGTCCAATCTTTCTTATACAACCTATACTAAATATTAAAAAATAATATTAAATTACACAATTTTTTTTTAAATTGTATTATATAACATCCTCTTAATTATCTCTCTGTGAACACGCACGCTTAGTGCAGTCCTTATAAAATATTCTACTCATGTAACATACAAATTTATATGCAAACAAAAACAAATAAAAAGTTTTTAAAAAGAAAATGTGAAGAGATTTTACGTTTAAACAATGTTAAAAGAGTTACTGTTTGGATCTCAATAAATATAGTTATTTTAATAAAACTATGTTATAACTCATAATCATAATTCGTTTACTCACAAATACCTAGAGTTCAATCCGTAAAGTTTTATAGAGTGTATCAAGTGTCGCTGCACTCGCTGCCAGACGCCATTTGGCATCGCCGACTAATCAGACGAGCGGACTGATGCGAGGAGAATACCTCTTGACTAGATATTTATTAAAAACATGATTACCGTTTTATTTGTAAGTGATCAGCATAAAGATAAAAAATATATTTTATTTTCAACGTCAAATATTGTACCATCGATCCACTTAATATTTTTTTAACATTCATTATATTTTCAGATGTTAGATGTCATTTCCCGGAGTGGGAATCGAACCTACCACCTGTCGCGTTTACAGTCCCACGCTTGTGCCTCTGCGCCACGACAGCCCGCATCGCCTCAATCCGGTGCAAAGTGGAGAACGGAATTGTTCAAAGGGAACGAAGTGTCTTAACACTAGGTTCTCAAGTTCACTCTGCCTACCCTGCTATTGATTTTTTTAAATTTTTGCCTTGAGGAATCTCTTAGGGTAAAATATTTAAAAGTATCGTTTGAGTAAGTATCATATTATTGCAACAACATTTAGTAAACACTTGGAAAATATTATATGAAGTGTAATGACAAATCAGCACCGGTCATTTGTTCGAGAGTCGTAAATATCCTCTCATGTCTATTTCCCCGTGAATAATATACTCGTAGTGTGAAGTTAACGTGAAAGTTTCGATATCCTAAAGCCGAGAAATATTCCGATCTAAAAAACAAAGTGATAAAGTAAGTTTTATGATGTTATAACACGATGATATGCAAGAAGCGTGTTACAAGAGTATTTATAGCGGTTGCTGGTGTGCGCGGGGGAGTGCGGGGGAGCGCGGGGGAGTGCAGGGGAGCCGGCCGGAGCCACAGCCTTATTAAATTAAATAATAGTGGAGCTTTTCTCCGAAGCTCGCCCCGATTTATGGCTCGTGTGGGAACTTTGAAGATGACGGATACGGCGTAATGCGAGCCGCGGGATTTAATACATAAATTTATGTCGGCATTAATGCTTTACTTCTACTTGGGATAGTTTTTGCTGCGCTTTATTGTTACTCGCTCTGGTGGTTTACACACAGATCACGTCCGCGTAAGCCGGCCGTTTAGCATTCAAAACATTTGGGAACGTTCATATCGTATATTGGTGGAGTATTTTTCATCTGAAAACAGTATTAGCAAATAAAAATTTGAAAGCATACATATGCGAGTGGGGGTCGCGGCGGTCGGCGGCGGTCGGCGGCGGTCGGCGGTGAGCGGCGCCCGAAATAAAACAAGTAGAGGCTGCATTCAGCGGCGCTTTGATCAAACGCTGTGTACTGTGTAGGAACACACTCGTACACATGGAAGATTGTTTTATAATTGCCTTTGATATTTGAGTATTTAAATGTACCTACATACGTGAAGAGCTTACAATGGAGGCTGTTTCAGTTTCTACTCTTTTTTAACTTTTACTAAGCCTAATGCTTCCGATGCAGACTATAGACTGTACGTCGAAACTGTCGTTTGTATACAAACGTTTTACAATTGTAGTGCTTTTTATTACATACAATTGTATAAGCCATGTGAAGGGATTACACATTACATTGTATATTGACAACGTTGTTGTGTAGTTGGACAGTGTTTTAACGTACACGATAATTGTGAGTTCAATCCCATTCGATGTGATTTATTTAAAATATAGTAAAATGTAGAATTCATCAAAAAATCTCTTGGTCTATAATTAGATACGTGTAAACGCTTGCGCATCCTACTAGCATGCCTGACCAGCGTCTCGTGTGCACTCTTCGTTTAAATTCGAATGCAAGTGAATGTCAGCATAAAACATGGCCCTAGGCTATCTTCTAAAAGATGCTTGTAATCACTGTTATAGGTTGTTGATTTGATTTCTCTGATAATTAAAAAAAAATTAAACATCTAGAGATCTAGGAGTATATAGTCGTCGGAATGTAATTTTTTATTAAAAAAAGGAATTCGATTATCATTTTTGTACCTACATATCTAAATAGAGGCAATTCTGATAGTATGTAGTACTTGCTCGTCGATGGTATACGTATTTCAATAATATTACTTTCGTCTTTTAGAGAAAAGGAATAGAAATATCAAAGAAAATTTAACTCGTACAATGCATTTAGAATTCTTGTGTAGAATTGTAAGGTATAGTACAATATTCAATATGTCTTTCAGCGTAACGATAACGGCAATTGATATGCATTGAGCGGCCCGGGGGGAGCGCGGGGGGGGGGGGGGGGGCGCGGGGGGGGGGGAGGCTGATGTATTGTTTTGAAAATTCTAAATATTCACGAATGTTTGGGTTATGTTTCACAGTTGACTATTGAATCTTAGAATATATAAAAACTTATTTAGATTGATAAAAAAATACTATATTGAGTAATATAATATGTATTTTTAATTATAATATAATATAGCTTTGAAATATCTTTGTATAAATATAAATTTATCAGATAGAGACACTGAGTAAGTTTTCCTGCAAATATGAAATAATTTTGCAATTAAAAATGTAAAACAAAATGTTATTACTGTTTTCAACGTTTGCTGACGCTATAGTAAATTTTCATTCTTCTTCATTACTTTTCTTCTGTCTTTTTCTATATTTTACTATGCCATGAAGCATCTTAGGGTCTCTTTATTAACGAAAATACGTAGTGTCTCTCTATCATATTATAATGATCATAGTACAAACTGTACAATCCGACCAAACATTTAATTATCCAGTTATTGTCGGTAAGCAGATTTGCAGACAATATTTCAAAGGAATTTCGCAAAGTGGCTTCCTCGTATCTTAAAGGATAACACAATTAGAGAGTCGCGGCGGCGTTTGGTCCCCAATTAGACGCGGTCGAGACTCAATTATCCTTAGCTTTAAAAACTCCTGTGTTATAAATGTGTACGCTTTTTATATTTTAGCAGCTTTTTATTAGAAAGCTTTTATTTTAAACTTATATTTTTTAATAATCGTATCCTGTGACTTCGTTTGCGTGGGCTACATTACTTAAAAACACATTTTTTCTATTTTCGTAGAAATTTAGATAAGTCCTTTCTTAGACTCTATAGTAAATGAGGCAACATGCCAAATTTCAGTTTTCTGTTGCAAGTAGTTTCGCCTGTACTTTATCAGTCATTAAAAGCTTGCATTATTTCGATATATTGTAAGTAAATAGAACCTGTAGTCTTTAACAGAAGAACATAGAGTCCTTACAAATTATAAATATATTTTTTTAATCTTTTTCGAATAAGTTAGTTATTAATTGTAAATTTAATTAATTTATTCATTACTAAACACATACATACAATTTTTAGCATTCTTTTCTTGAAATAAATTTAATATTACTAGTTTAATAAACTTAAATATGTATATATATATTAGTAAGCTCTTTCAAAGTAGCCGAGCTTCCCGCAAAAGTCCTCTCACAGGTAAGGTAAGGTAAGGTTTAAACATAGCGCTCGTCCTACCCTCATACATATTACAGGAGACGCCCAAATGTAAGCGACAATGTTTGCTCACCGCCGCTTTTCAATTCCACGCGACTGCTTTGAACTCACTCGAATTGCCTTCTTTTGACTTCAAACGATATCTGCTGAAACCATCTTATATGACGTTAAATTCTTTTTTCTTTACACATTTTTAAAGTAATATAATGATTTTCTTTGTTGTTGGGTGATGGATCTTAGTTTTTTTTGGATTAATATAAGTTATAAAACTGTATAAATTAGGGGCCGTCCTGTCTGTGTGTTGTGGGTTCAATCTTTATTTGATTTTTTTTCAATTATCTTTATTACTCCATTCAAGTAAGGCAAAGCGCGGCGTTAAGTTCCGCTGCACTACACACAATATTTCAAATTAAGGCGGAAAGTGGATAACAGAGTCTCTTGATATTCTCTCAGAGTAACCTGTTATGCAGAAAAAAATGTGTAGGTGCTTGTAATAAAATATATTTTCATGTCTTTTTTAATTTTTACATATGTTTGTTTCTCTTTTTTTACGTTTGTGGCATTATAATTTTCCTTTCGCTTTTTTCTTTTAGGTTATCGCGCGTGGGAGTACTTGTTCCTCCTACGCACAGGCATTTAGTATCTGTGTATGTATAATAATACATGTTTTGATTTCATTATGAGGAAATCATAAATCGTAATTTATATATTATGCAGAAATGTTAAAAGAGGACGGAGTGTCTTAACACTAGGTTCTCTGGTTACTTCTGCTTATCCTGCTGTGTGCGGAATACAGCGTGAAGCTAAAAAAAGTTTTTAGATTTCTTAGTACATATTAGTATTTCTCAGTATTTAGATTTCTTTCTTATAATTTAAATTTATAATCAACTTAACCGACTATAGACAAAAAATAAGGAATCATCTTAGTTTAATCCTAAAATAATAAGAAACCATCTAAAACATACCTATAACAAAAAAAATGCTCATTATATTTCACCTTCGTCCCCAGTATATTTGCATAGATTACATGAAGTACCGTAAAGTGGTATATCACAGTATATTAGTGCCATTTATATATAAACGTCAGTTGTGTTTTGAGTCCATGGTATCAAATGCACCTTTAATATTTATACTCCTGGGTTTGGTAACAAGGTAAAGCGCGGCGTTGAGTTCCGCCACTCAGCACGCAATGCCTCAATTCGGCGGAAAATGGGAAACGGAGTGTAAGACACTAGGTTCATTCTGCCTACCCTCCTATATGCGGGATAGAGCGTGAAGCTATGTATGTATGTTTGTTTATATACAAGTTGCGTATGAGGTAAAAATTATTATAAAAAGGAAATAAGAAGTAGGAGGAAGAATTTTGCTGAAGGACGACGCTTTTCTGCATCGAGGGTAAGTACCCTCGAGAAAGTGTTACCAAGTGGTAACACTTTCTATAATTATAACAGAACACTCACAGGTAAATTCGCTTAATTTTGTTTAACGACATTGTTTACCACTAAATATCAACGTTACATGAATATTTCATAAGATAATATAAGTGAAGACGGGAGTTAAAATAATTTATACATTAATATAATAATGCTTAATATTAAAATATTACCATAGCTTAGGGGAAACGGAAACTCTATTAACAAATACTGTAATTAATACAGTAGATGCAAGTTCCTTACCAGTTCACGGGTCGGCGGACGTCACCACTTCTGATATAGTTTGATGCGATTAACGAAAAGCAAGATATCGTAGAGCGTTGTGATCGCATTCACGGCTCTTAGTTGTTGCCATTGAAAACTATGTTGGGAAAACATTGTACGTGAAAGTGGATAAAGTACAGTCGATTTCAAATATTAAATTGAGCACTGAAGGAAGAAAAAGAAGCACACCCATGAGTATATAGTAACTGTTTTAATATAAGTAAGTAATAGTAAGTACATGTAACAATAGTAAATAATAACAAGAAAGAAAGATGATGATAAAATAAAAAGAACATAAAGCTCAACAAAACATAAAATTATACTGTAATACATTTTGTTGCTCCACACCATTTTATGTCAATAATTTTACACTTTTGTACGATTATGAAGTGAAAATACATCAAAATATATACATAGTATAAATTTAAAGGCTTTATTGATCGTTATATAAGTACAAGACGAAATGCATTCTTATCCGCTTTCAATCCATACTGCAACCATACTGTAGTTAATGCCTGTAATGAAAGATCATTTTTTTTCGCTCGTTCCGATGTGGGAACAAGTATCTTGATACGGAACAGGTAGCGATGTGTGTATGCGATATTTATCACTGCTTAGCTGTATGTAGCGACACGCGAACGCGGATGCGCGCGGTCGCGAGTCATAAGACGATGACGATGTTATCGCAAAATTTTTCATATTTCCACCTTTAGTCGTCACCAAATATAAATTAACCTACTAATTTTTATTTATTTCTTTGAAGGCTATCGCGGCAGGATGTGTCTGACTGTTATCGCCATTGGTTGTGATTTCATTCACTCGGCGAAATGATTATATATATATATATATATATATATATATATATATATATATATATATATATTTATTATATACAATACCGACGCAATATCTCGAATCTGGCGGAAATAAATCTTCACTGTCATTACCGCTATACGTGATAAAGCGTGAAAGTGTCATAATTTTGTTTTCCAGTTCGATAAGGTCTCACTTTATTACCTTATTAGCGGAGGTCGAAAAAGTGAGGCGAGCATTCACGTCACATTCTAAATTGGCTTCTAAAGCGTATACTGGGGTCGCAAGAGCTGGAGGCACCAGACCGGAGCCCTCTCTTGTAACACGGCAAAGCGGTACACATTAATGAGCCGGGTTGAGATCTTGAGTCTCCTCGTCATCCCCACACCCATAAACATAAATATTTATTATTATTTTGTGACCTTTTGATTGTTATTTCGTTTGTTAATCAAACATATATTTATTATTTGAATATATATTTTCTAACACTTTGATTTTTTCATAAATTAACAAATGTAAAATAGGTATTTATTGTAAATATAAGTAAATACTCCAACAACATAGACTATAAAATATTTTTATAGTAAAATATATTAAAATCTCAACACACATAACTTTTCACATAACCAACACAATCAGACCGATTCGCTATTTCTTATAACTTGCGCCTCTCTGTATTCTTCAAGGCATAGAGAATGGCGCGGTGCGGTGTTGCGCGGCGCGTGTTGCGCGGCGTCCGGAAGCGGCAGTCAGCGCTACCGTTGGAGTACTAGAGCGAGGATGTTTACTCAGCACTAAACCCTTATCGCTTCAGTGTTTAATATTAGATGCGACGTTACACGAACGACCTCGTTTCCTCTCCCTACTACGTATACATGCTTTCGTAGTACGTAGGTTTATGTTTGTATGTTCAACTAAGAAGTACATTTATAATAAAGTCGAATGCCTCAATACTTTTTGTGTACATTTCTATTGTTGTGTTATGAATAATTTTTTATTATTACTGTTTGCTAATGATTGATGTCGCTAAGCAACTTTAAAAGATGCTTTTCTTCCAACTTACTTTACTAATATGAACATTTAAGGCTGACTAAAAATTTCAGAGTGACGCTATTAAGAACAAAAAATAGACGATCCTCTTGAAAAGTGGCCATCATATACAAAGATTTTTGCAAATCTAAACTAATTAACCAAAATTTGGTCATATGTTAGTAGTTTCATATATTTTAAACTCTGACATCCTGATTTACTCTTACGAAATAGTAATCAAAATAGGTAGCTAACCTTTAACTTTACTAGAAAACCATGAAAAGACCAATATGTTTTCAAAGGTACATAATCAAATTTTATAGGGTATCCCATACTACACATTACCAATTACATAAGGTCGACTAGAGTGTCACGTGACGCACAGCGGTTTTCCTACGTCGCTTAGTTGGGTTCCCATTCAAATCGGCCCCCACTGCGCAAGATACTGACCAGCAGGATAGATACCGACATTGTATCCATTGAAATTCATTTTTGACGGCTGATTTAATAACCTGAATGCCACCCGCGACCGCGTTTTTGTAGCAAATTATTTTATGTATATTACTCATGTTTTTGTTGGTCCCTTTATTACTTGAGGTGTCATAATATGTATATATACGAGTAAATAACCTTTATATGTTTTTTGCATGCAAAAGCAATATTATTGATATTAGTTTTTGATTTTTTAACAGTAGTAGCTTTTGCTAGCAGCATATCACGATAGCCAGAGGAAGCTTCCACAGTCACTCTGAAAGGTCGTCTGTCTTTTCCCTTTTCATCTGAAATATTTTTTGCAAATTACCATTTAGTGTTTAGCTAGCCTTTTTTATAACTCAATCTGCTCTTGACTACTAATTAGTTCGTTCAAACTGTGCCGTGTCGTGTTTAAGTTAAATATTCTTCAAGGTGGCGTCGTTTCGTGATCATTTCTATTTACTTCCGTAGTTAGCAACGCCGGACTTCCTCATAAACTCAATAATACTAGAACCACGCTTAGTTTTACTGTGACTATTCTATTGACACACATATCTGGATATTTAATGTTTACCTATTTAGCAGGAGAAATTTATATATATACATACATATATACATACATATATACTGTGTACCCCGCATATAGCAGGGTAGGCAGAGACAACCTAATGTTAAGACACTCCGTTCCCCAATTTCCGAAGAATTGATATATAGATAAGGGTATATACAGATGGAGGCTTCTGTAAATGCTTCCTTTCTCTTTGTACTGACGTAGAGTAAACAACATTTTTTATAGAAATGTTTTTAATAAAACAAACGTTCAATATAAACGTTCTTCCATGTCAGATTTGAACCAATAACTGTCGTGTGTCACTACGTGGTACGTAATTTGGGGGTTGTTACACTCTGTATACGATAACTGTTTCTAGAGAAGATATATGTATTGTTGTTTTACTTGAAATATATACTGTAATAATTTATTATATGAACGTAGGAGAATCAAATAGTAAGAGAGATATTATATCAAGGAAGACTATTTAAGTAATTATGTGTTGGTTATTAAATATAGTTCAAATATGTTTTAAGATAATTTGGAAAGTAAATATCGTCGAGTTGTAGTTTTGTTATTAATATTTTAATTTAGTAATGAAGATTTTTAAAAAAAAAAAAAAAACTGACTTCAAAAACGTGCTAAGATGTAAGATTATTACGAATAACTCAAAAACTACTTTTTAGGTTTTAACTAAATTAAAATAGGTACTTAGGCATAAAAAATCTATCACGTAAAAGAACCATCAAAATTATCCAATCAGTAAAAAGTTATGGTAGCACATAGTAAAAAATTCAGTCAAATTGAGAACTTTTCCTTTTTGGGAGATGGGTAAAATTTATTTATTAAAAAAAATAGAAATATACTATTTTAGCTGCGAATCATTAATTACTTAACTGGCAATACATAGTTTAATGATTTGATTTGATGAGCTATTTGCAAATTGCAAGTGATTTGAATTGACATGAATGTGAAGCGATTCAGCTTAACATACGAGCAGGTACTGCATGTTAAAGCAGATCAGCATTTCACACCAACAACAAAGGTTGTTGGTGTGAAATTTTAATTTTTGAAATGAATGCTGTAACAGAAAGTTTTTAAATTGTTTCTTATAGATAACTATTAAGTTATGCTACGTTAATCAAAAGGGAGTACAAAATCAGAGACATTTTATTAATATGCTTACTAATAATCTGTATAATACTTAACTTGACTTAGCTCCACTTTTTTTATCCTCAGAGGGTGGGGTGACAGAGAACGGAGCGCCAAACGCCATGGTCAAATGCATACTTGTTCTTGCCTCGTCCACAAATAATTTATGTAATTTTTAGTGTCTCCTTATAAGAGCCTGCCAGATATGATTACTATTTCAACTGCATATTACTTTATTTTCGGGAGTTATTCTATAATTTATAACTAGAAACTCCTTAACAGCCTGCAAGCACCGTACGGTGCCCATAGCGTTGCACAGAGAGGAGCTTGTAGAGTGCCTGGGATTTACGACCCAAGTGTAGGTTTAAGAGGCTCCTTTAAAATGCGCATTAACGTTCACCTCCATTGTAAAATTAAAAACATTAATTTCATTGCGTAAATATCGTGAAAACCAAAGATCTTTTTAAATGTATTAAGTTTTAACATAATTATGCTAAATTCCCAATTAATCAAACTTAGGCAGGACTTAACTCAAAGTTAAACGATGTAAACTCTCGAAATGATCTTATTAGTTTAAAAGGCTTCGTTAGCAAAACCGGAGACTTTAGTCGAACTAAATGTAAAGTATAGTTTAAATTTCATACTTTGTACACAATTTCAGTTATCTAAACCGAAATAAACTAAAAAAGTAAATTAACTACGTTTTATTAACATTACCGTAACATTAGCGTGCAGAGTGGCGGAACTCGACGCCGCGCATTGCCCCTGGTACCAAAGCGGGGAAATGAAAATACTAAATATTAATTATTATAAATATTTTTATATTTTCATTCCCCGGAGTGGGATTGAACCCATAACCAGTTGCGTTGTAAAGTTGTTGTTGTAACGCTTGTGTCTCTGTGTCACGATTGGCATCGAAAGGAAACGGACGGACGGGACCTAAATGGGACGAACAGAGTGTCTTAACACTAGCTGCTATATTCTCTCTTACCATGGTTACCATGGTATGTGCAGGACATAGGGTAAAGCTAAAAATTAAATAAACCAATCAAAAATAATATATAAACTTAGTGGTACTTTAGAATGACAGAAGTCGACAGTCCGCAGGCAAATATGAAAGAATCACAATTTAATGAAATCCCGGCGGTGAGCGACTAACTGCCCCCTTGTCGTGAACAATACTGAATTAGCCGCATATTCAGACATCTCAGCTTTAATACAATCACTGTCTAATATTAAAGCGTAATTACAACGATTGTGTCCTTTTCACGTTTATTAAGATTTGAAAGGACAATAGACTCTGTCGTATTTTATCCGCTTAGTAAGTATTCCTTCAAGTAGGTTTATACAGTACATAATATATTATATAAATATACGCTAATTCTCGCATAGCAGGGAAGGCATAGGAAGGCAGTCTAGTGTCGAGACACTCCGCTCTCCACCTTGAACTTGAAATTAACACATTGTGTGTTGAGTGGTGCAACTCAACACCGTGATTTGTGGGCGTCGGCAACAAGCGGGGATTGAACCTACAGCCATTGAGGTTTCAGTCAGTTGCTGTCACATTGAACCATGATGACGTAAATATATTATAGACATATTTATTTCACATTACTTTTATTATTCAATAATCTCTAAAAGTTTGCAGTACACGGAAATAACAGCACTTCCTGTTCCGGTAAAGGACCTAATTTTACGACTACGAGTGTTTCTAACTGAAAGCTAAGTGCTTTCGAAGCGAAATAGATACAGACAAAGAAGCTTAAATATTTTACAACCAATTTATGAAATAATCAATGATCTAAGTCACTTAGAAGTGCAACGCTCAAAATTAAAAGAATAATATATATTACAAATATAGAACGCCTGTCGTGGCGCAGGCACAAGCCTGCAATTGTAAAACACAGATTGTGGATTCGATTCCCACTCCAGGAAATGGAATGTTCATATAGCATAGATACACAGTCTGCTTTTAGATACAGTACAAAACAAATGAATAATATAAAAATGCGAATCATATCATCATCCAATAAAAAAAAAATAAGCTAATAAAAATGGCTATATGCATTTAGAAAAATGAAATGAAATGTAGTTTAGGACCTTCTACAAATTATGCCGCATCGAAAGATCAAAGTCCCATTCCGATACGTTCAGTAGTTCTGACGTGACGCATAAACATAGTAAAAAGCACTATCATTATATACATATAAATAAATATACACATTTTTTGTTTAACTAGTTATATTTAAGCTAATAATTCTTATTCAAGATATTATTATCAATTCACGGGACGCTTTAAATCTAAGATCATCGTTTCAAGCTAAAAGAGCTGCAAAGTGCACGAAGCGCGCAGCTCTACTTGTATTTTTTATCAAGTTATTCACATCGTCGAGCTGAGAAACGAGCATAGCATAAATCCTTTGGACGACGACGGGAGGAGGGGGGAAGAGGGGGAGTGGAGGGGAGGAAAGGGGAGAGGGGGGAGCGGCGTCTATCAAAGTGAGTAATTTGGAGATACCCTCCACACTAGTGTCTCGAGCTGCACCTGAAGCTGTTTATCTTTACAAGATATCCCGCCATATAAAATGTGAGAGAGATCTTTTCATTTTATAACAATACTCATTGTTATGATATAAATTTAATATATGTATGTATTGAAAAAGGCACCGTGTTATTGTATAGCGTCTGACTGTACACGCGATTGTGAGTTCGATTCCTACTCGGGGGCAATGTTTATATAACAATTATTTTCATTTCTCCGCTCTGGACAAAGCGCGGCGTTGAGCTCCGCCACTTAACACGTAATGTCTCGAATTAGGACGGAAAGTGCGGAGTGTCCAGACACTACTTTTCTCTCTTATCCTGATAGCAGATCAGTATAAAGCGTGAAGTTGCAAAAAACAATGTATTGATTCTTTTATTATTAACATAAGTTTTAAAAAATCCGTCTTGACTAGGTTTTTCCTATAGACCCCGCTGTACTTGATAAACTATAAACCTAAATAAAAATATACTAAAAGAAATTCATTCTTTAAAGCAAATATATTTAATCTTTTAAATCTAATTTCACTTAAGTATGTTTCAATAGAGCTCAGTAAAGTAGAGCGACGATCGAGTCGAGGAACGTTTGACGTCGACGGACTCAATGAGTGTGAAGCTGAAGCTGGTTTATTACTGTCGCTAAGGATTTATTAAGTTAAGTAATTTGGTGGAAAATCTCTGCCCGGCGTGTTGGCGCGCCGCCCGTCTACCGGCCGCAGGGGAAATTGCATCCGGTCGCTCACGTCGCGGCCGCCCGCCCTCGGTGGTGACGCTTTAAATATGTTAGACATTGGTTTTTATTTCGTTAAAAATTGCTATGGCTTAATTACTTATGTACAAGTATATAAAACGATTGTGCTACTGAGTGTGTGACAGACGACACATAGGAGAAATTACTGGCCGTAAAAGGCTGAAATTTGATAATTAGATTAAGCCTCCACCTCTACATTAAGCATTAAGAGAGTATTTCTCAAAAGACATACAAAAATAGCAAAGTTTTAGGTTTTGCACGGAAACAAAGTCGCGGGATACAGCTAGTATTATTATAATAATAATGTAGAAACATAAATTTAGGGTGTAGCACTTTAGTATTGGTTAGTAAATATGCTGTACCTATGAAAATACATCGCGTTTTCCGCATTCACTCAATGTTATGTTTGCTATGGTATATATGATCATTCCTCATATGGAAATCAAACCAACCAATAACACAAGTCAGAAGCTGTCCCACAATGTCCTCAATATAAATGAAACTACTTTCAAAAATAAAATTTAGCGTTTGCTCTAAATCTAACTTAACAAACTCCACTTCTAGTAAAATCAAGCTCGATATTATTCATTCGGTTGTGGAAAACAAAAGGACCAACAAAAATAAACAAGTCAATAAGTTCCGCGTAATAGATCGTTAAAAGTTCCAAGTTGTGACCGAGATACCGACTGTCGTAAATTCCCCGTTCCGTACTCGAGGCGAGCCTGAGCGACAACTTGCGCACTTAATTACCTCGTCGACGGTCAATGTAGAGTCATTCATCTAAATTTATAGTATTTGTGTCACTGAGTCACTACGTCGCTATGTGATTACGTTAGTCATAAAGATTTCCTTAATTAATTTATTAACATGATTGAATGATTAATTTATTCTACATTTGTTAAAAGCTTCTTGGTGTGATACACTCAATGACTTTGAAAAATATTTTTTTAATGTGAATTACTATTATTACCATTCTACGATTTATAACTATTATTTAGCTTCAAGCTTTATCTTTCTAGTTATCCCTCTACCGCATCGAACAATTTAAAACTGCTTGTAAAACTTTGTTGGGACAAAACATTTGGAGTTCGCAACGAAACTTTCCGCAACTTAATACCACCTTTTACATTTTATGAAGCTTAAAGTTGTTTCATTAATAAAACGGACCATCTTCTTTTCGTCAAGATCAGCTAATTAGAGTACACATTAGTAATTGCTTAGTACTTAGTATTAAAATATAAAACGCACTAAAAAGTAACATTATTACGAATAACTCAAAAACTATCATTCAGATTTTCTACAAAATTTGAATGGGACTAACGAATATCGAAAGTACTAGCATATAAAATATAGAAAAGGAAACATCAAAACTAGTTCACCCAATAAAAAGTAGAAAACCAATAATTTTGGAAAATTTTGAAATACATTAAGTATACGAGTATATAAATAAGATTTTAACGAAAAAAGAAAGCCTACTTCAAATAAGACGTAGTGCAATTTATTTAAAGTTTGTTTTCTAAATTCAGTTCGAAAGTTCTCTATACTCGTACAACTCTATTTTTCATATGTATGCTTAACTTTTTATTGGGTGAGCTAATTTTGATGATTTTTTTCTTTTTTTTTGTTTTTTTTTTTTTTTTTATGGATAACTGATGGCAGACGAGAGCAGAAGGACCTGATGGTAAGTGGTTACCTTCGCCCATGAACATCTAGCGTTGCCAGCCTAGAGGATACAGATGGAAGGGAGGACAATGCTTAGTAGTCACTATGGAGCCCACTATTTTAGGGGAAAAGAGATGGGTGGGACCAGGGGAGAAAACCTGAAGCACATGCCATCGGGCCCAGAACTTACATCATAAGATGTTACGGCGGTTCGTCTTTGACATGATAGTGGTCGCGAGCCAGACGGAGGACGAGGAACCTCCTACCAAACAAAATTCTTTTTTCTACTACTTGATAAAGCTAGTGCTTTTGATATAATTTCATTTAAATTTAGCAAAGATCTGACTAAGTAGTTTTGAGATTGTTCCTTTATGGAAGCATCTTTTTTTTGTTAAAATTTTAATTATTCAGCTTACTATATAAATCTTATTTCGAACCATAATTTTGCATAGAATAGCGAGAACCTTGAAACATACATATATATACATATGTTTTTGATTTTTTTATTTTTTATCCCATTTTCACGCTATTCACTTAAAACACCGTAAAATATTTTAAACCACACCCATAACGTCACAGGCGTTGTTCAAAAGGCCATGTTGGTCTGACACAAGCGGCTGTAATGCCCGCACTCACTAACGCACGTGACATGACGAGATTGTCCTGACGTGCTGTCAAACACTGTGCTTTACCCTCGACGTGGCAAACGAGCCGAGCCATGCTTTACTATGAAAGCTAAATTTATATACTGCCATTTATTATACTATCAATTACATTTGAGTACTTTTTATGTTTCATGCAAAATTACACATCGCGTGTATTTTTAAAGAATAGTTTATGTATGAATACATACATTTTTGGAATAATTTTCGTTTTTCATGTCGATATTAGAAATTTTCTTGACAAATAATTGACGATAGTTATGTTTGGAGATTCCTAATTTTCATCACCTAATCTTCTTCTTAATCGTACACTCCTGTCGGAGTGTCGTGGTCATGACCTTTCTTGTTTATTTGAAAGTGAGATTGCGAGATGTTTCCACTTGTCTCTATCCTCAGCAATGCGTGTGCACTCATTAATGGAACAACCAGTCCAGGACTTTCTTATGTCTGTCAATTTTGTGGGTAGTCAGCCGCGAGAGCGCTGTCCTTCTACTAACCACCATAACCTTATAGTATAGCGAAATATAAAGAAAGCATTTATTTAGTATTTGCTACAATTTTTTATCCGCATAGTAGTCACAGAGAACAGAGAGAACGCGTTAAGTCGGAACTAATCGCCAAATATTGCCAGAGCTAGCAAATGAAAATAGTTTAAATATAATTAATCACTGACTAGGAATAGAACCTGCAACCAATCGCATTTATAGTCACTCGTGTGACGTGTATTCCACTGCACTACGACGACCTCCACAACAAATTAATATGTTAACTTTGCTAATAAAAAAAAAGATTTCTTTTATTTAATATTTATTTATTCAATTTCGCCGCAGTCTATATATAATTGCTGACAGTTTTACACGTTATTACACAACAGTTACAACACTCCTCAAGTACTCGTATCATACTCGGCTATTTAAGCAATAGAGTTGCTCTCATTGGCAGAGGCGCGGTTGGCACGCTTATAGTGCTAGTACTACTAGTGTAGGAAACTACGACCGCCTTCCGCGAGTATTAACATAATATTGACATTACTAATATACGTACATACATACATACATACATATGTACTTACATGAATAGTAGCTTTAAACTACATATCTATACCATTAATAAAACCGTCAATATGTGAAAAAATTGCAAATATATATTTTTCAAGGTTTTTTTCAAGGGGTATTTTAAAATGTTATCTTAAACTGTAAACGCGACAGATTGTGGGTTTGACTAAACTATTTAAGACTAAGCTATTTACGTCCGATACGGATATAATAAATAAATATTTAAAAGTAAAAACTATTCTTTAGTTTATTCTTCCATTTAAAAAAAAATATAGTGAAGTATATTCAAAGTAAGAGTACACTAAATTTCTTTAAATTTAAATTTAAAGAAATGACATTTTTTTAAATTTTAGAATTGTATTTACAAAAATACAATTCTATAGCTTAAGCTATAGAATTGTATTTTATCATTTTTTATGGTAACTATAAAAATAACTCATAATAAATCTACATCACGTAAAAAGATAATTTTTAACCGCGTACTTTTCTCATCGCTGGTCGTGTTGAATAAAATGGACTAAATGCTACACAAATAATACTTATAAAATAAAGTCCATCGCAGCACAGTGGGATAGCATCTGACTGTAACCACGATTGGTTGTGGATTCATTTCCCACTCGAGAGAACACAGCGTGGCGTTGAGTTCCGCCACTTAACTCGTAATGTCTCGAATTCAGGCGGAAAGAAGGTATATAAGGAATAGAAAATAAGATATTTAATACACTGAAAGAAAGTTTTATTATAACGCATTATCTAATTAAATTTAATATTACTAGTGTCCCTTTTGACGCGTTAACAACGCGTTGTCTTCGGCGATGTATATGTCACTTTATATAAACATGCATGTCAAGCCATGGTAGTGTGTGTAAAGTCATTCATTCAATCATTGTGCACTTTCTCGCTATATAAACTATAAGTGTGCCAAGTTTCATTCTCCTGCGTCCACTTAATTTTCGTAAAAACGGATCCAAAGTTTTTCCTACACGTATTAATATATAGATATTTATTATCATTTTTTTTCGAGAATAAAAGTATTTTCAAAAAAAAGATTCCTAAAGAAAATATTAAAGTATATATGTTTAGAAAAACACAAATACACATATATTACAAACACATACTTTAATCCCAAGAGTGTGTTGTTTGCAAAAATTGTTCGCATGTGAAACGTACTCGATGAAATATTACATAATATTTGCTCGTACTTTGTTTGATTTACGAAAGAGATTGTTGAAACTACAATGACTAAACTTTTTGTTCTTATGAATATTTTTTTTTCTGAATTGAATATGTTATCTTTCTTATATTTGTTATATTTTTATTTGTATATTTTTGTATTTTACTGACGATATATTACTCATATGTATTATTTCCGATTTATAGAAAAATAATGTGCCTCTTTTATTATAACGGGGACCTAGCATCGTATGTATATGTTATATAAATATGGATGTCAAACCATCATAGTGTGTCCAACATTTATTTTATTAACTTAATGGACTTTTTATGCGTTACTTTAAAAAGATATTATCATTTTGCACTCCTTCTCTATATAAACTATAACTGTGCTAAGTTTCATGCACCTCCGTCTGCGTATTTTTCGTAAAAAGGAATCCAAAGTGTTTGCTTCACTTATTAATATATACTATTGTCCCCGTTGACGCGTTAACAACGAGTTGTTTTTATCAACGTATATGTCACTTTATAGTATAAACATGGATGTCAAACTATCATAGTGTGTGTAACATTTATTTTTATTACTTTTATGTACTTTTTATGCATTCATTTAAAAACATATTAATATTCTGCACTCCTTCTCTATATAAATGATAAGTATGCCAAGCTTCATGCTCCTCCATCCGCGTATTTTTCGTAAAAAGGAATCCAAAGTTTTTGTTTCACGTATTTATATATAGATTTAGATTTTAACAAAATAAGAAAATCAACTTCAAATAAAATGCAATAAAAAGTAACACTATTGAGAATAAATAAATTTAAATGAATCTGTATCAGAAATATAGACACAGACAGACAGACAGAACATAGACGCAGAATCATTAAAATTTGGTACAGCTAGTAAAATTTTACACAAAAAAAAATAGTAGAATAGATACCATGATTTTTTTGAAATGGGTTAAACGTATGTCATAACCTCTCCAGTATTTCCTACAACATAAAAAATTGAAAAATCTACAGAAATAGCCATAAAAACATTTAAATCTGAAATTTTTATCAACGCTTAAATTGATAAACCTAAAAACCGTACCATACACCACGCAAAATTCCCTCCGGATCTATCTCTATTCGCCTGTCATTTTAAAAACCGGCCAACATGACTATCAATTCCCGTCGCGTATAAAAGCAGATAATATATTCGCGGGTCATTTCTCAAGGCGATGCTGTCCGATAGAGCCTGCCTTCACCGCCTTCACCGCTTTCACCGCGCCTCTGTGGACCACATCAATCTTGTTAAGCGACCGATGGAATTGAGACTGCTTTAACAAATTTTGAGGAGCAACTGCTTTTGGAATTTTATGTGTGAAATATTAGAGTATATGACGTCGACGGTGTGTAGGATTTAACGTAGGTATATTATGTTTAAGTTAAGTTAAAATAAGATTTAAAAGTAACTTATGTGTGAATAAACACAAATGTTACTAGAATACATCTCAAAAACAGTTCCGTATTTCATACTGTGAATTATTTATTTAAATTTTTATGTTTTATTGCTCATGGCAAGGTAGTCAGATAGAACTTAGTGTCAAGGCACTCTGTCCTCCTCTTTCCACTCGAAATCGAGACAACGTATGTTGACCGGCAGAACTCTTGTTAAGAAGAATGAAAAAAAATAAAACTAATCACTCTTCCGAGTGGGATTTGTACCCACAACCAATCACCCATACAGTCAACTCCGTCTTTTAAGAGTTTTCACTTTGACATTAGTAAAACATACATGTCTTTACTACGCCTGAATGTACAAGCAACACTCCATATCGTAACAAGCTCTAAATTACCTAAAATATGAATATTTGTTCAGTGAATTTGTAAATTTCAATAATGCTAATGCAATAACACAAAATTTATGTTAATATATGTGTAACCTAATGAATCGCCCCGCACTCCCCCCTCCCTCCCCGCTCCCCGCGCACTCCCCGCGCTCCCACCTCCTCCATCCTCCTCTTATTGAGTTAACTTACAATTGCTCATCAGCAGTAAGTTCACCTCAGGCCCCGACCGGCGCGGCGCGGCGCGGTGTCTGTCCGCGGCGACCGTCCGCGACGACAAGGCACAATGCCAGGGGAAATTCTTAAATGAGAACAATTGTTCGAATTTGTAACAATACTTGTGTCTTCATAGAAGAAGGAATTTAAATTTAGAGTATTTTATAAATTGCATCTGCTGTTATTGTTTACTAAATATAGTATTAAGAAACATAATAAAATCTTTATCGTCTATTATGTAATACAATTAACTTTTTTTAAATAATTTTCATTTTCCAGTTCTTTGAGCGCGGCGTTGAATTTCACGACTCAATGCGCTCGATTTTGGGCCAAAAGTGTTAAACACTCCGTTTAGCAGTGTCAACACACTACTTATTTGTTTATTGGAAAGCCAACGCTACAAACTATGATTACAATTATACTGTAACTCTCTATTAAAGCATTATTACATAGCAAGTCTCAATTATATACTAATAAATCACGAAAAAAATAATAATATCGCTAGCTAAATAAATTATAACAAAAAACAATCTATCCTGATATGCGGCGTAATGAGTGAATTTGGTACAAATATATTTTATTTTTTTTATATATTTTAGATTGCACAAAATGATGAAACAAAAATAAAGTAATAATTTTAAATGAAACTAATTTCGTCGGAATACATATACTTTAGTATTTCAATATACATTTAGAAAACTCGTTCATTAGTAGTCATTTAAAATATGTAAAAATCACGAAAACCAAAGATATTAATATTTTTAAATTTCAGCTTCTCGTTTTTCCCTTATAACCGGATAGTCAAAGAAAACCTCATGTCAAGACACTCTGTTCTTCACTTTCCGCCCGAAACATACACATCGTGTTTTGAGTGTCAGATTTTAACGTCATATTTCGTCTTAGAGCGGGCGGGAACCTAGTGTTAAGACACTCCTTCCCCACTTTCCGCCGAACTCAACGCCGCGCTTTGCCTTGTTACCAAACACAGGAAATGAAAATACTAAACTTTTACATTTCCTGGAGTGGTAATTGAACCAACAATCTGTCGCTTGTACAGTCGCATGCTTGTGCCTCTCCGCCACGACATGCGTTTACAAGAAAACAACAAAACAACAGTTCGACATTGAGTGTTCGACAGACACGAAAACTAAAAAAATAATTAAATATAATCAATCCTCCGATCAGAATTGAATCCACAACCTCTCACAATGTCAGATACTGTCCCACTGCCTCACGAGAGCCTTAAAAATATAGAAAAATCTATATACCTATAATATCCAATAAAAAATATTAATTTTTAAACATTTTTGCATTATTTTATATCTTCAATATATGAAAAAATTATCAAAGAATAGTATCCAAGGACATCGTAAACGTACATATATTATTATTCCAGAGGTATATATAAAGGTTTCAAGGTGGTGTGACACTTTTTGCAGAGTACTGTGTAACTTACCTAGTTTTTATTTTAAATTAAGGGGAAGCAAGTAGGTCAGTCTCTATTTATAGCGGCCCTTTATTAACATGTCGTGTCATGTATTCAGACCATTATATACACATACTAGTATTTATTTAAAAAACAACTTCACCTTTTACCTGCTGGTAAAAGGGAACCTAGAGATAAGACACTCCCTTGAATTCAGAGTCGAAACCTAGCGAGACACAGCGTGCTGAGAAACAATGTTCAAAGGCGTGTTTTCTCTACCAAAGCAGGGAAATGAACACAATTTAGAAATTATGTTTTAAATGGGGATCGAATACACAGCTAATCGTATTTATAGTCGTAACCCGTAAAACTACGCCTCCTCAGTACGTGTATAATTATAGTGACTATTATTTTTTTTTTAGCTTCACGCTGTATCCCGCATATAGCAAATAGGCAGAGGGAACCTGAGAACCTAGTGTTAAAACACTCCGTTCACTCCTGAATTGAGGCATTGCGTGCTGAGTGGCGGAACCCAACGCCGCGCTTTGCTTTGTTACCAAACCCAGGAAATGAAAATACTAAACTTTTACATTTCCTGAAGTGGGAATCGAACCTACAGCTAGTGGAGTTTACAATCGCACGCTTGTGCCTCTACGCCACAACAGACTAATGTAGTGTGAGTTATCGGTTTGAATTCTGCTTGGGGCTAAAAATATAATTAAATTATTTTTATTTCCACATGTTGTGGAAAGACTATGCGCGACGTTGAGCGCCACCACTTAACACTCAATGTTTCGAATTCGGGTGGAAACAGAAGAACAGATACTGATTTATCTGTGCTTACTCTGCTGTGCCAGGACAAGCCTGAATGTAAAAAACATACATAAAAAATATATAATTAAAATTTTAATACACGATAACCAACTTTAGGTCCACATTAGACGCACTCTAGGTGTCATATAAGAAAAAAATCATTAAAATCGGTTAATCCAGTAAAAAGTTATGCGGAAACACAAAAAATACATTTATTAATTATATATGTTTTAAAAATAATAAGTTCTATTAGAACTATTACATACAAACCTCTACGACTGAAAAAAACAATACGTATCGCTCAATTTCTAGAAACCCGAAAAACTGTAAAAAAACTATTCAAAAATTTAATCACCTATTTATCCACTAGTAGTAGTAGTATGATAAGAATTCACCTGAAATCGTGCAGTATTCTGGTCAGATTTAGTCAGAGTCGTTCAGAGGCGCTCAGAGGCGGTAAGTAAAGTAGGTCACCCAAATATTTTCCCTGCGCTCCGACAATGCTCTACATGAGTAAGCACTTGTAGACGAGTTCTATGAAAGATGATGCTTTATGTATTCATTTATTCATCTCAGAACGCAAAACGATAACAAGTGCCTCTACTGTGTGTGCGCACTGTGCATGGCGTGCGGGAGTGCGTGGACACGTTAACATTTGTATAGATTATAAACTACATAATTAGAAATGTTTGTACAGTTCACGTAAGGAAAAGCGAAACTACGAAAATTTTTAAATTACTTTCTATTTGAGGCCATAATGACGCAGTGGTACAGTGCCTTACTATAAATGTTATTGGCTGTAGCTTCGGTTGCAACTAAGGGAAATGAGTACATTTAAATTAATTTCATTTACCCGCTCTGGTAAGACAAAACGCGGCGTTGAGTTCCGCCACTTAATAACTAAATTTCCGCAATATTTTAAATTCAAAAAGAGATGAACGGAGTGTTGACGCTAGGATCTCTCTGTCTCCACTGCTATGAGAGATAAAGCGTATTATTATTAAAGAAAAACATATTAATCTCTTTTTTCCTATTAATTTGTAGTATTGTAATATTATAAATAAATCTGAAAATACTCTGTAGAGTAATAGCTTTTTACTTTTCCGTACAAAATTGTGCGTTTTTGTTATACCTATACTAAAAAGGCTTTATTACAAAAAAAAACAATTTTAATAATCTTTTAGCTTTTTTAGTCTTTATAATATAAATAACTCAATTCGGCGGAAAGTGGAGAACGGAGTGCCTTAACACTAGGTTCTCAGGTTCCCTCTGCCTACCCTGCTATATGCGGGATACAGCGTGAAACTAAAAAAAAAGCTATATATTTCATCAATAAGAAGACAAAATAATTCTATATCTAGAACTTCTTAATTCACCAATAACTGTGCATCATAGTTAGTACCTAGTAAGTTTTGAGATAAAATGAAGAGCCCTCCAAAGCCGTCTGAGCGCTGTCTTCACTTGGTCTCAGATACCTGCGACAGACACAAACAGTCTCAAGCGATAGAATACTATCTAATATTTGTAGATCGAGCGTCTAAGTAAGATAAGACAATACTGTTTACATGCTTACTATTTTATATGTTATTGTGAATCATATTATATGTACAGTTTTACGCTTTATCTCGCATATCAAGGTAGGCAGAGATAACCTAGTGTGAATGGAGTGTCTTACACTCCGTTCACCGTTTTTGCCCAAATTCATGATATTATGTGTTAAGTGGCGGAACTCAACGCCGCACTAGAGCGGAACTAGAGCGGAGAAATGACAGTAATTTAAATATAATCATTCCCCGAGTAGAAATCGAAATCTTATTATATTATGAGCCTTGACTTCTTACTCTTGTATAAAATCTGAAATCCCATTATTCCATAGTTTTTTGGAGAAATTCTCTCTTAGTATCCTCATACATTCTTCAAGAAGGCTACATGCCAAGTGTCAGCTTTCTATGGCAAGTAATTTCGCATATGTTGTCTGTCAATGCAAATATTTTATATATCAAATAGATTTGCAAACACAACCTAGTTATTTTTAAGTACATTTAAATTTGTATAAAAAATAAATAAAAAATACTAAAACATATGATTCCGGCCAGGATCGAACTGGCGGCCTTCTGCATGTTAAGCAGATGTGATAACCACTACACCACGGAACCTGTTTTTTTAAGTAAGTGCAAAGTAATAGTCAATATACGTTTTACATTATAACTTTATAAAAATAATCTAGTAATATATTCAATATAGTAAATAATAATCGCCTTGTATATTAATTATTTAAATATAAAAAGACATTCTTCTTCTTCGTGTCACTTTTGGCAGAGTGGTCGTGGTCAACATGTATACTTTGAGGGGACAGGTACAGCTCTCCATACGATTTTCCGCCATTTCTCCCTGTTTGACGACCTTCTGGTGCACTCGTATATTGGTCTGCCTACTGGCGACTCAACTTGGTTAGTCCACCGCATTGGGAACGTTCCGCGTGGTCTAGTGCCTCCTACTTTGCCTTGGACAACAAGATGATCAATCGAGTCATGGTTTTTCCTCGAGATGTGACCAAACAACTTAAGTATGCGAGTCTGCACTATACTTGATAATCGTTGTCTTATGCCAAGCTCATTTAATATGGAAGCATTGGTACGCAAAAGGCATTAGGAGAGCTTTTTTATAAGATAAAACAAGGACTAAATACAAAAAATTCAAGCAAATGAAATATATTCAGGTAAAACTGGTATTTTTATTTTTATTTTATTTGTTTGAAAGTTATTTTTGTATTGTATTTTATTTTGGTATTGCCTTTTTTGTCTGTATTTTGTTTTACTAACATAGTTCTTAAGTAATTTTGTATTACTAATCAACCTTGAGCCTATGTTGCTTAACAATTAAAGATTTTTATTTTTATTTATTTTAAAAAAGTATTTAAAAAATATAAAATAGGGAAGTTATAGACAAATCTTAAACTTAAAATGCTTGCCCTGAAAATATGCTTTTCCGGTTTATAAAAATATTCACGTCTAGTAATGATTTTTGATCTAAAAAAAATTTTTTTCGTAACAAAAGGAAAAAAATTGTAAGATTAAACTCGATTAAAAACGCAAATTAAACGCGTCTAACTTATCACAAATAACTTGATGGTCTAAATCTGACCCGAGCTAAGTTTTTATATTCTTTTTTAGTATCCGTTAAAGTTGTCTTCGTTTTCTTGATAAACAAATCAACATTCGGTATTATATCATTTATTTTGTCTTTTTAGCTTCAGCAGGGTAGGCAGAGGGAACCTAAGAACCTAGTGTTAAGACACTTCGTTCCCCACTTTCCGCCGAATTCAGGCATTGCGTGCTGAGTGGCGGAACTCGACGCCGCTCGCGGAGCTCAGAAAATGAAAATACTAAACTTTTATATTTCCTGGAGTGGAAATTGAACCCCCAACCAGTCGCGTTTACAGTCGCACGGTTGTGCCTCTGCGCCACGACAGGCGTATTATATTATATAGCGTTAAATTATAAAAATATATATTTTTCACTAAAACACTTTAAGCGTCTATAATGATTGTGAAGTAAATGACATAATTATACAGGGCATCGTCTTACTGTAAGCATGATTGGTTTGATCCCCGCTTGATGGACTGATTACTCTCTGACTATACCAGATACTCTCTGACTACCCTGCTATGCTATGAGAGGAGCGTAAAGCTAATTATTTTAGTTTTATTTTTTTAAAAACGGAAAGCCAAGTAAAGAAGACAGACAAACGTACTTATAAACTTACCATTCAATATTACCATTCAAATTCACGATACCTATCAACATACCTCTTAAAACAAGACAACATAAACATATTAATTTCCCTAAAAATATCCCATACCGTCTAAACAGAGGTCAGATATATTTTTCCAAGCAACTCGGAGCTGTGTGTCTACTCATACTCGTATTCGTACTAGTACGTTCGTATGAATGGAAGCTATCAGCACGATTTCGTCTGATAAAGTGGCGATTAATTGCTCTTCAATACCGACATCCACTTTAGTTAGTTCCTCCTCCCCGCTCCCCTCGCCCCTCTACCCACTTCCCTCTCCCCGCTCCCCTCTCGTGAGCTTAAATGGTTCCCTGAATAGATTAGATTAGTACTTAGATTTAATATCGGACCTGCCTCATACAGTTTGTATGAAATGAGAGATATTTAATTACACACGTGTTAAAGATTATTGAAAGCTTAACTTTTTAATATTTGGATGAAAAATAAATTGGGATTTAATTTTTTTTTGCAATTTGCTGTAATTTATGTAATTTTTTTATTAAATTGATTTTTTTAACTTCTTCTTCTTCTTCTTTAACTAAATATACTGAATGATAAGCTCCTTCACCCTTTTCCCCTACATGAGAGTAGTTGGAGCGAAATCAGTGCCAAGATACTACCGTCTCTTCTTTCTGCCCGAATTGAGACTTACCGCTACATTTTGTCTAACTAGAATGTAGGAATGAAAATAATTTAAATATAATCATTCTCATGAATAGGAACACCACTATTACTTCTCGCGTTTACAGTCCAACGAAATTTTACTGCGCTACATACAAGGGCTTTCAAAATATATGCTTAAAACTATGTAACGCAAAGAATACACATAGTAAATACGATTTCTTTATTAACAAATATTAATGAGGAGCGAACTAATATTACGAGATTAGAGGCACAATGTGCGGGCTTTATGTGTCCTTACATAACCTCTGTTGCTATATACATATTATATATATATTTTTTTTTATGGATAACGGATGGCAAACGAGCAGAAGGACCACCTGATGGTAAGTGGATACCTTCGCCCATGAACATCTACAACACCAGAGATGTTGTAGATGCGTTGCCAACCTAGAGGATATAGATGGAAGAGGAGGACAATGTAGTATTCCGCTCTCGGAACCACCACATTTTGGGGAAAGGATGGGTGGGAATGGGAAAACCTGGCTTACATGCCATCGAACCGGAACACATCATAAGATATTTGGCGGTTCGTCTTTGACATGATAGTGGTCGCGAACCAGACGGAGGACGAACCTCCTACCACCAAAAAAGCCAATAATTAACTCAAAAGTGTTAAAATAACTAAGTGTCTTGACACTAGGTTATGCTATGTAGGATAAATCGTGAAAATGAAAAAAAAAAAAGAAAATATAATAGTATCAATTACTTAACAACTCAAAAGAGATACGAACCGACGACCTCATTATCAGCGACCTTCTGCCAACAAACTTATCTACTAATTCAGTAATTCCCGCAGATTTCAACCGCAAAATTGCAATTTGCAACAGAAAACAAGAAGCATTTCAAACAAAATATAGAACGAGAGCTGTAAACTGTTTGCAGCGCACTAACTGCTCCCCGGAGAGACTCGCTACGTAATATAACCTCGCTGCAGCGCTCACACCTAGCGCAGTACGATTGCTTATCGTGGTATACTTACGGTTAATATTTACTATTTTCATTTACTCGCTCTAGTGACAAGGCAAAGCGCGGCGTTGGGTTCCGTCACTAAGCACGCAATGCCTGAATTACGGCGAAACCTAGGGAAATAAAGTCTTAAGAGAACGGCGTGTCTTAACACTTATTATATACAGAATATAAAATGATAAGTGACAATTTAAGACACATTTCGCTTAAAATAAATTTAAACCCAAACCTAAACAGATCTGTAACCTGTAACCCGATCTTTCTTACTTCCATGCTTTATTCTACATAGCAGGCTAGCTCCTCTCAGCAGAATTGTTTTTTGAGCTGGAAGTAGCTTTCGGTAGGACTGACAATACTGACATCTTTATGTTTCAAAAGTGTTTGTAATAAGCCTATTTAATTAAAAATAAAGATTTTGAAACTCAACGCCGCACTTTGTTTTATTAAAGCGGAGATAGAAATAATTTAAAAATTATCATTCCGCCGGGTAGGAGTTGAACCCACAAGAAGTCGTGCTTACATTCATATCATGTCCCTCTGCACCACGACGCTATATTAGCGAGTCGGCGAGAAATTAACATTTATATATTATTAACCGTCTTCGAAAATATTTACTAACAAAGGTAGGTAATATTTTGAAACATTACACAATATGTGATACATATATATACACGTATATGGTTTACTTTGCAAAGATTGCGATCACATTCTCTGAAATACCAAGGTTTCTCGTAATACAGTCCTAGCTTTTGGCAGCGTTTGTTCTTATTCTTACAAACACAACTGCTGATGTGAAATAGACTTTAATTTGCACGTAATAAAATACAATTTGGTGTGTACGCGTATAATGCAGTAGTGCATCTGAAAGAGGCTGTCAGGCAATCGTTTGTATCGTGTACGTAATCGCACCAACAATACAGGATTTATGCGATCAGATTATGCGAGCGATGGCAATTCAAAGTGCAATACATAGTCGTAGTCGCAGTCGCAGTTGCATTCCGCCTGCGCTCGGTAACTGAAAACGGTGCTTTATGTTATATGGAGATATCTATAAGTAAAATCCTAAATATTACTTAATATATATCTTCTTTGAAGCAATTTTGAGTTTGCAAAGTAATGATTTTGAGTTCGCACCGAGCTCGGGAAAGTGCATTTATTTAAAAATATTTTTATAGAGAACCCTTTTTTCAACTTCCCTCTTTTTTCCGCATAGCAAAGTAAGCAAAGGAAACCTAGGCTTCTTGTGCTCGTGTGCTAAGTGGCGGAACTCAACACCGCACTTTGTCTTCAAGAACATTCAGAAATTTATATTTTCCTAACTCTATTTCACATAAGTACTTAATTATTAAGATATTGCTGATATAACATCATAATACGAAATACTTAATATCATTATTTAATTAAGAATAATTTTCCTTCCTTTCATTACGTTATCTTAATAAGTAACAAAAATAATGTAAGTATATATGAGCGTCACGCTATATCCGGTCACGGATGTTACCACGAGTCATTAACTATAGTTCTCAGATACGCAGTACAGGCAGTAGAGACGGTAGAGACGAGTCTCAAGGACAAGGACGTACGTCTGTACGACATACTGTGGTATTATATATGAGCTCTCGGAAGTACACTGATGTATGACGAAATATAAATAATATCAAACTATTCTTAATATATGAACAAGCCTGATTTGGAAATTTGTGTGTTTATTATTTTATACTTTCGTGACGCTGGGATAGTGTGTGTCTGTAAACGTGATTGGTTGTGGGTTCGATTTCTATTTAGTTATTTTTTTTGAGAATAGAGTCAGTAGAATCTAGATTTTTCGGAAAAGGCGTGGAGCTGCAATAATTATATTTTAGTAAAAAAAAAATTGAGGCAGTTCATAAATAAATACATATCATTCAATAAATTACATTGAATGATTTGTATTTATTTTTGGTTTTTATGTAAATAATAATAGATCTCTACCTAAAATGACATCTGAGAATTTTCTTTTGGTGGGGTTTCGCGGCATAGCGGAAAATGGCCTGTTGTATGTAAGTTTATCTATAACATTAAATTAAATATAAGTAATAGTTAGTTATAGTTAATATTAAAATTAAATATTACTTTATTTAATTAAAGATAGCTTATTATCTTATTTTTAATGATCGCTCGCATACAATATGAACAGTAAGCGAGTGTTCCACAGACGTCAGTAACAGTATCTGAGCGCAGTCGACACGTGCTCGCGCTACCAGTAAATAAATGTTTAGCTTCTCACAAGAATAAAATTACAGTTCAGTACAGAAAGCGGAACTCGCAAAGCACTGGAAACTTTAACAGGAAATAAAACATGCGCTCGGAGTCAAGTGAACCAGGTCGCTCATAATTATGTTACCTACATACATACATACATACATACATACATACATACACAGTGAAGTAGTCGCTTTAAGTTATATTATGAAAACGTTTGAACTGTTTTGTGTCGACAAAAGAATGTGTTTTCACGTGAAGTTTTATTTCCTCTTCTCTAAATGCTAACCTCGCGTGTTGAGACTAACAAGTAAAGCATCGATTACACTGCCTGATGTGCTTTTACACTACACCAGTACGTGAAAACCTCTAATAAAATAGAACGGTATGGTAATCAAGTTTTTTCTACGTAGCAAGGTAGACAACGAGAACGTAGTGTCGAGACGCTTCGAGCGAATTTGCAACATTACGTCTTGAGTTTTCGGAGTTCAACGCCGAAATTTGTCCTAACAAAGCAGATAATTCAAAATAAATGTAACAATTAGAGTATTTAATAATTAGATATTTATAATAACTATAAGCCACAACGTTTGAAGTATCAACTGTTCAAAAAAATAACTTTTATCATACCATTTTAAATAATTTTACCAATGTACTTAAAATATTAAATCGCATAATTAGAAAAAAAATACATAATATTAAAAGTATACTATTTTAAGCTTGCAGTAGTTAATTATTAATTTATATATAAAATAAAGTTTAAATACAGTGTTTAATATCAGATGGCAGATAGACCTTACATACATGCACATATGAGTACATTACTTATGTGGGTGGCTTACAGAGGTCTGCAGCGGCTGCGGTGACTCTACGCGCTACGAGGACCGCTACGCCGCGCCGGAAACTGACGTCGCTACTGCGACTTAAATGCCTTTGAAAAAATCATCTTCAAAGGATAATATATATTGAAAATAAATATGTTGAATATTTTTTACCGATTTCAAAAATAAGAGGTTCTCAATTTGACGTTTTTTTATGTCTGTTACCGCGTAACTTTTTAGGTGAGCTAGTTTTGATGATTTTTTTATATCAAATTCAGTGCTTTTGTCTCATTTTTTAAGAATTTAAGACGTGACGAGTAGTTTTTGAGTTATTCGTAATAACTTAACTTTTTAATGCATTTTTTTTGAAGTCAATTTTATTTTTTGTTAAAATCTTAATTATTGCTTTATCTAAAACTCAAAAATAAGTGAGTTACTAATTCGAAATTATATTTAAATTGTTATAATTTGTACTCTTAGCTACAATTACAAGAAGTAACACATTACTATTACATTTTAAATGGCGTAACTCAACGTCGCGAAAAAATAGTACAAATATTACTCAAGCATTTCGATGGATCTTATCGCAACTTTTCATATTTAAAAAGAAGTAATTAACAAGCACCAGTAAAAATAAGAAAAATATAGCAAACTCATACCAACAAATATAGATGATTCAACAAAAATAAGCTTTCAAATGATTTGCAGCTATCAGCGGAGTGGCGCGAGCTAGCTCTGAATTATATATTAGCGTGACCGGGCGAGGGCGGTAGGGGAGCGCGGGGCAGGGCGGGAGAGCGCGGGGGAGGAGGGAGGGCGGAGAGCGGAGGGGGCCAGGGTCGTGTTTGCACGGTTAATTGTTCTGGGCGCCCCCGAGCGGAATACTTCCACGTACACGCGCGAAGACAACCCGCGGGAGAGATACTACTATACTATACTATAGTAGTATTATTGAAAACTATAGAATAAAATAGATTGGTAATATTTAAAAACACATAAAAAACAAACACGTAACATAGCTGAACTTCTACTGTACTCTCTTTTCCCGCAAAGGGGGTTAGCAGAACTTAATATCAAGTCACTTCGTTCTTACCCTTCCTCCCAAAATTAAAATATTGTGTGTTGGATGGCAAAACTTAATGTCACGCTGTAATGTCATTCATTTGAGTGAGAATCGAACCGGCAACCAATCGCTTTTTCACTGAGATACTTTCCCTCTGCCCTACGATAGCCTCTACAAAATATTATAATTTACAAATATTTTTAAAGCATCAAAACATGATGCAAAAATATAAATCCCCGTCTTGTGAATTAGCTGTGACCTCGTCTTAGGTATTTCATGCCTTATCTCATCGTGAGATGGCGTGTCTGCAGATACAACCCGAACAGACGATTTAGATGAAAATGCTATGCATTCCGCTCGATTTGGACGAAGCGATATTTTGTAACTAGATGTATATTTTGTTCTTTATTTTATACAGTAGACGGTTTATATATTTTTAAGATGTAGGCTATTAGATTTTTGTTACCTTTTGTTCTTGCCTTCACAAATTTGCCAAATGAGGCTTCAGCTTACTCAACCTGCTACAAATAGTAAAAATAGTAGCCTATATGCTATTCTAGTGTATGAGATATATTAATGTAAAGTTTCATTTAAATCCAGTCAGTAGTATTTACTTCCAAGAATAATAAACATATATCTATCCTCATAGACTTTAAAATTTATGATATTAGTAGGAAAGTGAAACAATGTCTGTAAACGCGATCGATATGAGATTGATTCCCATTCGGAAGTGACATGAAATTATTTTCATTTCTCCCCTCTCGTAAGATACCATGCGATGTTGAATTCTGCCACTCAACACCCAATACTTCGAATTCAGGCCGAATGCGACGAACGGGGAGTCTCAATACTAGATTCTATCTCACTACTATGCCATAGGAAACAAAGCGTAAAGTTGCTTTATTTCGCTTAAAATGCATTTAAACCGTAGTAGCGACGTCAGTTCCCGGCACGCCTTAGCGGTCCTCGTAGCGCGTAGAGTCACCGCAGCCGCCGCAAACCTCTGAAAGCCACCCACATAAGTAATGTACTCATATGTGCATGTATGTAAGGTCACCGTTTACGTTACTACCTGCCATCTGATATTAGACACTCTATTTAAACTTTGTTTTATTTGTGAATTAGTAATTTATTATTAGTGAAATAGTGTTTTCTAATTAAATGATTTAATCATTTATATCGGTAATAATAATAAAAATGTTATGGTAAATGTTACTTTATTTAAACGGTTGTTTCTGGTTCTTGTTTTACCATAGAATTGTTCCATTTAAATTATTAAGAATTCTCTACTTTGTTAAGACAAATTCAGACGGAAAAACAAAGACGGAGTGTCTCGACTCTATGTTCTCGTTGTCTACCTTGCTACGTAGAAAAAAACTTGATTACGATACCGTTCCATTTCATTAGAGCTTATAACGTACTAGTGTAATGTTAAAGAACATCAGTCAGTGTAATCGATGCTTTACTTGTTAGTCTCAACACGCGAGGTTAGCATTTAGAGGAGAGGAAATAAAACTTCACGTGAAAACACATTCTTTTGTCGACACAAAACAGTTCAAACGTTTTCATAATATAACTTAAAGCGACTACTTCTCTGTGTATGTATGTATGTATGTATGTATGTATGTATGTAGGTAACATAATTATGAGCGACCTGGTTCACTTGACTCCGAGCGCATGTTTTATTTCCTGTTAAAGTTTCCAGTGCTTTGCGAGTTCCGCTTTCTGTACTGAACTGTAATTTTGTTCTTGTGAGAAGCTAAACATTTATTTACTGGTAGCGCGAGCACGTGTCGACTGCGCTTAGACACTGTTGCTGACGGCTGTGGAACACTCGCTTACTGTTCATATTGTATGCGAGCGATCATTAATAATAAGATAATAAATTATCTTCAATTAAATAAAGTAATATTTAATTTTAATATTAAATATTACTAACTATTACTTATTTTCCTGTTAATGTTAAAGATAAACTTACATACAACAGGCCATTTTCCGTTATGCCGCGAAACCCCACCAAAAGAAAGTTCTCGGATGTCATTTTAGGTAGAGATCTATTATTATTTACATAAAAACCAAAAATTATACAAATCATTCAATTTAATTTATTGAATGATATGTATTTATTTATGAACTGCCTCAATTTTTTTTTTACTAAAATATAATTATTGCAGCTCCACGCCTTTTCCGAAAAATCAAGATTCTACTGACTCTATTCTCAAAAAAAATAACTAATTAGAAATCGAACCCACAACCAATCACGTTTACAGACACACACTATCCCAGCGTCACGAAAGTATAAAATAATAAACACACAAATTTCCAAATCAGGCTTGTTCATATATTAAGAATAGTTTGATATTATTTATATTTCGTCATACATCAGTGTACTTCCGAGAGCTCATATATAATACCACAGTATGTCGTACAGACGTACGTCCTTGTCCTTGAGACTCGTCTCTACCGTCTCTACTGCCTGTACTGCGTATCTGAGAACTATAGTTAATGACTCGTGGTAACATCCGTGACCGGATATAGCGTGACGCTCATATATACTTACATTATTTTTGTTACTTATTAAGATAACGTAATGAAAGGAAGGAAAATTATTCTTAATTAAATAATGATATTAAGAAAGGGTATTGTTATGTCATATAATTAATATCTTAACAATTTATTAGATATACGAATATGTAATGGAATTAAGAAAGTATTCGTTTTTGAATGTACTTCAAGACAAAACTCGGTATTGAATGCCAGAACTTAGCATGAAATATCTCGAATGTGGACAGATATTGGATAAAGAAGTCTTAGACTTGCTTCTAGGAATAAGATCTCTAGATTCTTTCTCTCCTACTATGCTATGCGGAATAAAGAGTGAAGCTGAATTAAGGTATGGTCTATATTGTCCTGCTATGTATATTTTATTGCATCTTAGCATTTGCTGTAACATAGTGTAGTGATGCCATTAAATTTTACACTTTTCTCTCTTAATAATATTGAAGTCATGGAACACGATGCCTAGTTTAACTATTATTATCGTAAGAATATTTTTCAATACATGCACTTTACCGGTTCGGTTCAACTCAAAATGTTTAAATTAGCAAAAAGAGATATTTATTAAGTAACTTCAAAATATAAAGATTTTACTTATAGATAATTCCATATAACATAAATCATGGATTTTTTAAAGGCGTAGTTTACGAGCGCGGGCGGAAGAAGCGACTGCGACTGCCGAGCCGACAACCATTACACACTTTGAATTGCCATCCCTCACGCAAATCTGATCGCGTAAATCCTGTATTGTTGGTGCGATTGCGCCTTTGTCTAAACAGTGCCTGACAGCCTCGCGGTGCACCTGCATTAACACGTACACTAAAATGTATCTTATTACTTACATCTTAAAGTCTATTTCACATTAGCAGTGGTGTTTGGCAGAATAAAACAAACGCTGCCGAGCTATGACTGTATTACGAGAAACCTTGGTACATTTGTAGAGAATGTGATCGCAATCTTTGCAAAGTAAACCATATATGTGTATGTAAGTATATCTACATATTGTGTGTATTATTGTTTAAAATATTACCTAACGGCAAGTAGATATGTTTTGAGTTATGAAAATTGTAAAATTTATATAAGTGATATTTTAACATATAGATTTCCTACTGGCGACGTTTGCTTGAAAACTAGACATTTCTCCGCTTGATAAGTAAAATCATAATGCTAAAAGCCGTCGTCGATCTATCACATACTATATAATTTAATGGTGAACAACAAAAACATAAACATTTATGTTATTTTTCGTTTTTGTTCGACAAGAGATAATAAATATTTCTGTCTGCAGCACAATATACGTCACACATATTGTCTTATCAGGACAAAGAAATGAAAATAATTGAAATACTCCTCTAAGTAGTATTCAAACCCGAACCAATCGTGCTTACAATCAGTCTGTACCACTGCACCACGATGGCTTCTCACAACACAATGAGTATATTAAGCTATTAACGAGCAAACAACGGGGTGCGTCGGTGCGCAGGTACAAAGATGTAAGGCTGCATCTGATAACAGCGATACTCGTTTGTGTACCAGTATTGTAGTAATTTCCTTCGGGACGTTTGCTCAGCGCTCAACAAACGCTCTTGTTAGCTTTATATATGAGTAAATGACATTATACTACCTCTTCTCTATGAGGTTACAATAAGGAACCTAATATTAGAGATATCTATATTTATTTCAAATTTTATTAAGGTAATGATTGTGTCTTATTTAATAATTGCCTGTACATTTATGTTTTTAATAATTATCCTTAATTTATTTGCGTAAGGCAATCGTATTTTGTATATTTCGATAATTCAATATTTATTCCATAATATATACATGCAGTATGGCGTGAGCCTAGGGCTTAATTTGGCCGGACTGGAAGAACTCGACTTCAAGCATTACTTTTTCTTTTCTTTGTGCTTATTAACCTATTGTTTTTTATATAAGGCTATCCCCTAATTTTATTTTTGAGAATGAATCTACTCAATTAAACTACATAAGATTCTCTTAACTGTTCTTTTTGGTGAAATAGTATTTTCAGAAATGTATGTAACTAAATATTTTGTTCCAATGAAGTAGTAGTAAGAAAAGTTCTAAATATTTGCATTTTGAACAGACTTTCATAACGCGGCACGGCAACGTTTTTATGTACATAATATGATGGTTTTGGGTTCGATCCCCACTTAGAGGAACGATTATATCTTGGGATAATAAATTATTTTCAATTCATCGCTCTGTCAAGACAAAACAGGACGCTGATTTCTGTCAACCAACACGTAATGTCTCGATTTCAAACGCATTAGTAGCGCATAGTATCTTAGCACTAGACTCTCTCTGATCCTGCTATGAGGGAAAAAGCGTGAAGCTGGTATATTTCAAATATCAATGTCCCTGGAGTGCCCGAGTATATGAATGCATTATATTAATAATCGATAGCATTCAATTCTACGCGTGTCATTTCTTTTGTTTCTGAACACGTAATACCACGGAATTAAAAAGGACGGCTTAAAGAAAACGAATGACTAATACTTTATTAACATAAAAATCTCCATTGAAGTTATAAATATACATATTTAATAAAATATTTTTAGTTAGTAACGTTATTAAATATTTTTTTGAAATTAGCTTTAATTTCTCTTTGACTACCCCGCTAGGGTTAAAGTGTGAAGTTTAGTAAGTAAATAACTTTAATATATTGTGTACATTAATGCCTATCGTGGCGCAGAGGCACAGGCACAGGTTGTGGGTTCGATTCCTACTCTAGAAAATGGATTTTTTAATTTCCTGGATTTGGTAAAAAGACAAAGCGCGGCGTTGAGTTCCTGCATTCAGCATGCAATGCCTCAATTCGGTGGAAAATGGGGAACGGAATATCTTAACACTAGGTTCCCTCTGCCTACCCTGCTATATACGAGATACAGCTATGTTTGTATGTATGTTATTTACTCTAAATACAAAAACTGAAGTTTTGAAATCAATTGTTACGTATTATTTGTATAATAAATAAATTATTTTAAAGAATAAACTAAGAGAAACAAGCATTTTATTGTCTCGTTATTGATAAATGCGACGAAAATATATCGTCATATATCGTCGGATCTGGATATATTTGCAAGTTTTCAAAAAAAAATTACGGCAAAAAGAGATGAAATAACGTTGCAAGGTTTTTCTTATTAGATTGATTGATAGCTAGTAGATACAGTTGAAGTTGACGAGAGTGTAAAAAAATGTATGTTTAATATATTGAGGATGGAAGACACTAAGCTGATTCTAGAAGGTAGAGTTTTAAATTATTTTGTTTCTTTTAATTTCACATTTTTTTCGTATCAGCATTGGTAGGCAGAGATATTCTAATATGAAGGCACTCCGTACGCACTCCTCTCTCCACCCTAATTTGAAATAATGCCTGTTTAGTGGCGGATTTTAACGCCACGAACAAAAGCTGAAAAATGAATAATTTAAATACGATCTCTCTCCTAAGTGAGAATCGAACCCACAACCAATAACGTTTATATCAGACGCTGTCCCACTGCGACACTGTAGCCTCCTTATGTTAACACTATGTTAGCGTGTAATATTACAATTCGTAGCATAGTTTAGTTCGTTTCCGAGGGAGTACTCGTTGGAGCGTCTAGTATTTTCTATTTATCATTTTTGCCGACATTCAGAGTAAGCGAGCGCAGTATGGAATATGCAATAAGCAGAACTACGTAAGCTTATTGTCTTACAGGAATTGCCTTCGATATTTTTATACACGAAAATGTAAAATAATGAAAATGCTTAGAATTTGTTTTAAGATATTTTCTCCCCTCACACTTTTTCTGGCAGAAGAAATAGAAATAGGAATAGAACCTAGTATTAAGATACTCCGATCTTTAAGGTTTCTGTTTGTTAATACGATGCCGAACAATCAACGTGTATAGTTCCGCTACTCATAGCGGAACTCAACGTTGCGCTTTGCCTTGTTACCAGAAAATGAAAATATTAATAATGAATTATTATTATTATAAGTATTTAATATTTTCATTCCCTAGAGTGGGAATCGAACCTACAATCTGTCATGTTTACAGTCGTACGCTTATGCCTCTGCGCCACGACCTCCTTAGATTTGTATTCTGGTGAATACACCATGCTTATAATCTTATATTATATTACTGCAAACTTTAATCTAGATTCGTTCAGTAGTATTTACGTGAAAGAACAACCTCCATCCATCCTCACTAACTTTCACATTTGTAATATTAAGTAGTAGTAGTAGGAAATAATTTATTAAATATTAGTATTTTTTATAAAAATACAAAAACTAGATAACAAGTAAAGTGAGTAAATAAAAAAGCGCGCCGCAAGCACAACCAGATTGAATTAGAGCGCGGCGGCAAAACGATGCCACGTGTAACTGGATTACATACATGCTTGTACAACTGCGCACTACAACACATACAACTACGGTATACTGTACTGTCTACTATACCACTGTATATGTATAGTAATACACGTGTACACTTTAACTTAGTTAGACATGTCTCTTGTTTATAGGCATCTTATACATTTTTTTAAAGTGAAAACTTCTTTAGCCGCGTTGTGCAATTTTGTGACGGTTAAACAGCACCAGCCGCCGCGCCAGAACTCGTGACCCTGATCAAAAATTCGTAAGATGAAATTGTCAAAATTGTCAACATCAAAATTTTGTACGATAGCGCAATAAATTAATACTGTATTTTACCATATGAGTATGATAATACGTTTATACTAATAATTAAAACAATTCGTGTAAAATTGTTCCCTAACGATTCTAAAATATCAAAAATGCACAATGTTGAAATTCAAGTTTTCATTTTCATCGGCACTCCCAGAGTGCAATTTATTTTCTTCACACCGTATCCCGCACATAGCAAGGAAGGCAGAGCGAACTTGAGAACGTACAGTTAAGATACTCCGCTCTCATAATAATTCCGTTCCCCACTTTGTTATACATATAATCGTTCGTTTCAGCCGTGCGACGCCCACTGCTGGACATAGGCCTCCCCCAAGGACTTCCATGACGATCGGTCTTGCGCCTCCCGCATCCAGCGGCTTCCGGCGATCTTGACCAGATCGTCGGTCCACCTGGTAGGGGGCCTGCCCACTGAGCGTCGTCCGGTTCGTGGTCGCCATTCGAGAACCTTTCCGCCCCAATGGCCATCGGTTCTTCTCGCTATGTGTCCTGCCCATTGCCACTTCAGCTGAGCAATTCTTCGAACAATGTCAGTAACTTTTGTTCTCCTACGGATCTCTTCATTTCTGATACATATAATATAGTTATATTATTATTATATATACTAGCTACATTGAGCGTAAATGACACGCTTCCTTAGCAGCATATCAACATATGACTTTATTCAAATCATACCATATGTTTGCATACTAGTGTAAGTAATATTTATTTTATTAGATTAATGTATTTCTGAGACCTTATAATAAACAATATTTCTTGAATTCTTCTTCATGTACATTACATGTATAATATTCATATTCCTCCTTTAGGATATTTTCATAAAAAGGGATCCAAAGTTTTTGCTTCCCTCGTATTAATATAACGATGATGAAGCATGCAAATATTTTGGCCGCTAATCTAAAATTAATCGTCATACAAGCATTTTAGTTTCATGTATCTCTTGTACGAGTATATAGTAAGGTAGGCAGTGAGATCTTAGTATTCAAATTCTCCTTTCTCTGCTAACCTACAACATTCGGGACATTGCGTGTTGTATAACGGATCTCAACGCCGTGACTTGTCCTGTCGTGATATATATCAATGTATACATATATAATCATTCCTATTCCTAGAATAAAGATTGAAACCACAATCAACGCACATCCATGAGACACCGATCCACTGCGCCTTATATACTATGTACACAAATATATGTAAATATTTGTGTAACATATGATTTAATCAAACAATATAATCTAATAAATAGATTAACAATTACTACTACAATTATAATTGTATAGTCGTACACGTAGCTCCACTGTAACAGTCCATACAATGACATTCGCAGTAATCTCTCGTCTAATCTGCACGTCATCGACGCGACGCGGTGGCGGCGCTCGAGTACCACCTACCTGCCACCTGATGGAAATCAACAGCCTCACTGATATTTGTTCAGTTTTCATAATTGTGCAAACATGTTTAACCAAATACAAAAAAAAATATTTAGCGAACCGATTTTGATGCTTTTTCATTATATGATAGCTAATTCGCTCACCACTCCAATTTAAATTAAGTTAAGATCTGACGAATAATTTTTAAGTTGTTTGAAATAATTGTACGTTTTAGTGTATTTCTTTAAAGACGGTTTTCTTTCTTGTTAAATTTTAGTAATAAAGTTTAGATATTATTTAATAACAAATATTATTAGAGGTCATCATGGTGCATAAGGATGGCGACGGACTGTAAGCGATTGGTTGTGGGTTCTATTCCTGTTCGGGATGGATCAGAATGTTCTAAATTACCGTTGAGTTCTCTGTTATAAGGGATAAAGTGTAAATAAATATATTAATTAAAAATTTTTGCGACTTATAAATTGCAATTTCTTTCTATCTCACTTTACCGAACTAAAACTCAAAGTCAGTATGTGACGAGAATAAAAGAAATGTATTATTCAGTACTTTCACAAAGCAATAGTCGATGCTCAGAAAGCATTTCATATATTAAATACTAGCTGTTACCCGCGACTTCGCTGACGTGCTCAATGGCAGTCTACACTATGTCGTATGGACTATAGTGTGTGGTGCGTATATGCGTTAATTTTAAGGCTTTAAAGTAGATTTTCAATTTTTTTGACTAACAATCATATGTACCAAAATATATATTCTTAATATTAAGAATTTTATGTTATTTTTTAATAGTTCTAAGAATATGTGAACAAAGTTTCATGATAATCGGTTGAGTAGTTTTGGCGTGAAAGCGTAACAAACAAAGTTACAATCACATTTATATTATTAGTAGGGATTATTTTGCTCTAGTGTCAGAGTACTGCAAGATACACTCGTACAGAGAACGTGAATCCTTTTCAGTACGTGTATATATACGGTGATATCGATCTATTGGCCGTCGGTCCGCTCTGACCGTTTTGTCGTTACTGTTGGCACGTTAAGGAGTAAAACATCAGAAATGCTGCATTTTCTGTAGCGCAGTGGATAATGTCTGTTTTGGGTTCGATTACCGTTAGGAATAATGATAATGTATATTTTTTAGCATCATGCTGTATCCCGCATATAACAGGGTAGGCAGAGGGAAACTGAGAATCTAGTGTTAAGACACTCTGTTCTCTTTCAACAATTTCAAGTTCGTCCCCCACTTTCCACCGAATTGAGGCCATGCGTGCTGACTGGTGGAACTTAACACCGCGCTTTGCCTTGTTCCAAACCCAGGAAATAAAAATAATACATTTCCTTTATAAATTATTTTCATTTCTCCGCTTTAGTGAGAGAAAGTGCGGCGTCAAATTGCGCTACGCTACAGGCAAATACCCGAATTCGGGTGGAAAACACAGAACGGAGTGTTTTGACACTACGTGACCAATAGTATATTTACATTATTTAATAATGAAATGAAAAAAATAATTCTTAAGCTTTCCTTATAATATTTATTTCACGCCTTATCCACAGCGGAGTAGTCAGAGAGAACGGAGTTAAACGCTACGGGTCCCTGTATACTTCTTTATACGGTCCCTATACCTTATAATGCCTGGTTTAAAATTTTGGAAATCATATCAAAGTAACAACATATGGCTAGACACGTGTATCTGCAATGGGCGTGTGTGGGTATCGAGTAATAAATTGATCTTGTTCCGCGACCCTCGTTACGAAGTGGGCAGCGTTCTCTCTGCGACAGACATCCCGCTATGTTTTGATATATCATCTTATCACATCGTGATAACGGAAATAATATGCAAGTCAATAGCTGATGGTAGCCCATAATACAAAATACTAACGTATTATATAAACATACTATACGAGGTGTGTTCAAAAAGTAAGGTGACTTTTCAAATTTGGCGGGCAACGTACTTTCGATTATCGATTTTTTTATTTTGTTATGTTGGTACACTCTTCCCGAACATCTGTATCCCATTAGCTTTGAAGTGGCGCACCCTAATTCATGATTGGTCTCCAGCATTATTAAAATTCTATCTTAATGCGTTCCAAATGACTTTCCTGAGAAATCTTGCTATATCTGTAGAGAGGCGATAGGAACATGCATAAACATATGTTGTGTAGGAAATGAAATAAGGTACTCCTAGAAAGCGACCAATACGGCCGTCATGACAAATTATTGAAAATCATACTCGAAGCGGTTCGTCTTTCAGTGGCCAAAGCACAGAAAAACATAACATCCAACAAACGAACAAAATCCCTGAGGATGTTGGTATTTCGTCATCCAGACCGGACATATTTCTGTTCTGTACTGAAGCCTAAAACGCGTAGTACTGGTAGAATTTACAGTTCCATGGGAAACAATAATCCCTAAAGATCACAATTTTAGGATCAATAAATATTACGAACTTACCAACGAACTGAACAGGAATAGGTTTAGAGTTAATTTGTACGCGGTAGAAGTAGGTGCGAGAAGTATAACAGTGAAATCTAATAATCTACTAAAAGATCTCGGCCTGTCTAGAACTATTATCAGTTTATTTCTAGCACGTATTTCGAACGCAGCATTAGTAGGATCTTTTCAAATTTGCTTAGGTAGAGAGAAGATTGCAGAAAGTGGAGGTGAACGTCAATGCGCATTTTAAAGGGGCCCCTTAAACCTACACGTTGGCTCGTAAGTCCGAGGCACTCCAAACTTCTCTCTCTGCAACGTGATGGGTCCGGCACCCGCACGGTGAATCCGTGGATTGCTAAGGAGTTTCTTCTCTTTTATTATATCTATATCTTTTTTGATTAAAATTATATAAATAGATAATCATTTCTAAATGTTCTTTGTTTTATTTTAACTTCACGTTTTATCCAAGGTAAACAGAAAAAACCTAGTGTCAAGACACCTCTTTCTCCCTTCTTTCTAAGTATTCGAAACATTGTGTGTTGAGTTGCGAAACTCAATACCACGCGTTTTCTTTGACACACGGACAAATGAAAATATTATAAATATAATCCTTTTAATACACTAATTCCCCAATCGAATAATGAAACCATTATCACTTGCGTCAGTCAGACGCTGTCCTGCTACATCATGATTTCTTCTTATTTTTATTATATTTATAAAAAAATAGTTGAAACCATCAGGATTTTTAAACGACATACCTAAATGACTTTGTAAATTGAATTTTGGATTACTTTAAAAGATTCCGAGTGGATCGTCCATTCTCTGGCAAGCGTGTCAGTGGGTGCCCTACATAGAGAGTAAAGTAACAAGTAACTACACGCCGCAGCGGTAAATCCATTACGTTTCATTGACTAGTCTTTCTGTACGCGACTACTGTAGTAGAGTATGTGCATTATTTAGTATAGAACAAAGAACAAACAAACTGGTTAGAAAAGTACTAAGCAAGTGGTGACGATGGCATTTCTTTTTGACACGAATCTCTTTCGCAATGTTAATAAAATGAATCTGGTAATATTTATAAAAAAATGAATATATGTTTGTGTACTTTGGATTACCGCTAAGTTAAAAATTTGATACATTTTTAAAAAAATATATATTTTTTTTCTTGCCTAATGATTTTTAAGAATAAAAGTAGCGGAAATTTATAAAAAGCTCTCCACGCAAACGATAACAAGAACAATTTGTAACAAGCGTATAAGTATTTCTAAGCTCAATTAAAATCTATAGCTTAATTGGTTAGGTCGCTTGGACGGTTTTATTTCGTATAATTGTATAATTACATACACAAAATGTACGGCGTAATTTACAAACAAGTGAATAGAAAAACAATCTTCATCAATGTTTTTCCTTCAACTGTTGGATATAGGTCTTTCCAATGACAGGTCATTAAGTTCGTTCGTTGGTTTTTCTCTCCCAAACATTCCCTGGCTACCTGGCTTGCCTACCTGACTGCGGATGACGTCACTCCACTTAGCATTAAGTCATATAAGAGCATAAGAGCATTTTACACTACAATTGCCAAGGGGCGGTCTCTTCGCCAGAAAAGATGATCAAAAAGAGAACCAAAATTATTAACATAGCCAAATCATGATATGAAGGGTGAAACATTTGTAGCATAAATAACTGACAATCGTGAGGGTAAACGTGTTCAAATTTGTTTTTTAAGAAAATTAAAAAATTGCATTTCGTAACTTTTTTAAAATGTTCTATATTTCTAACTCAAAATTTTATTTTATAAAATAGAAGTGAGTATTTAGAAGTTTCCATCAAATCAAAACGCATCGGAGCGGAACGTTACATTTACATAGTTGTTTTAGTTTTCAAAGCGGTTTATCTAGTAATTGAAATTCTGACCATCAAACGTGTATTTTTTTAAACTTTCAAAATATACTTTCGAAGTTCATTGAAATAACAATTCTTTATAAATATGAGAACTTCAAAGAAAATTTATATGACCTTATTGTGACGCCATCGTGGCGCAGGAAAGATATTTTTCATTAAGATATTTAATACGATAGTTAAAGGGTGTGATGTCGTGTGTCAATGTAGGAAAATGAGCCAGTCCTTGTTTTTATTGGGTAGAATGCTGCTAACCCTTGTGGCTTCTACCGGGTTTTATTCTTACAGTCTAGCTCCCAAAAACACTCAAAGTGTCTTTACAATGTGCCAGTTGAAAATGACATTTTTTAACACTAGATTCTCTCTGTCTACTCTATTATATATGCAAAAAGTGAAAATCTAATAATTTTACATATCCAGGACAATCTTAAAATGTACCCAATACACAACATGAACAGATTTTAAACTAAATTAAGCGTACTATAAAAGAAACTTAAATACAAATAGCTAAACTGAGGTACAAGCTTTTGGCACGATCGTCACAATTTATCTTTATTCGCTCGGTTGTTTCTATTTTTGGCATCTCGAGACAGTTTTGTTGCAGACGTCTACGAAGACACTTCTTACGCATACTAAGGCATACATAAAACATTCATTGTAATTTTTACTGTAACTTATAATGTGAATAGACGTTCATTTCAAAAGATTTATACTGTACTGGATTAATACTGTACTGGATTTATACTGTACTGGATTGTACTGGATATTTGAATAAGCGAATATATAAAAATAATTTCCAGTGATTTAATAATATTACGTAGAAATATTTAAATATACTTGTATTTATCATACAAATACACATCTATCTTAGAGATCCAACGCTGAACCCCAAGCATGGTAACCGATCATTATGCGATCCGATCATACGCAGCTTCAGTTTCAGGCTTTATCCCGCATAGAAGAGTAATAAGAGTGTCCAGACACTCTGTTCTCTACTTTGCGCCCGAGGTTTTAATATTACGCGCTGAATAGCGGAACTTCGCGCCGCGCTTTGTCACGAGAGTGGAGAAATAAAAATAATTTATATATAATAATTTCCACGAGTGAAGATCGAACCCTCAACCGTTTCAAGTCGTGTTTACAGTCAGAAGCTGCCTCACTGAGTTACAATGATTTCAACGCGCTTCCACGTTGACGTTAACATCACGTTGACTTTAGCAATGTATATGTCACTTTATATAAACATGGATCTCAAACCATGGTAGTGTGTGAAACATTTATTTTGTTAATTTAATATACTTTTTATGTATTATTTAAAAAAAATGTTAGTATTCTGCACTCCTTCTCTACATAAACTATAAGTGTGCCAAATTTCATGCTCCTCGTCCGCGTAATTTTCGTAAAAAGCTATCCAAACTTTTTGCTTAAATATATAGATAATATATAGATATATAATTTTACATTGACATCTCATTTAGAGATAAATGGTGGAGAGGAAAGTTATAGTTTGTACAAAATTGATTAATTTCACAAGTTACAAGGAGCGAAACAAAGTTTTTCTATTAAAGCTAAATAACTGGTAGAGGTCTGGTGTTGAAGGCGGACGCGCCTGACTCACGGGGACTATTGACGGGTTGATATCATGACGATTTATAATTACTATAGTACATCGTTAGGGTACAGTTGTTATTGAATAAATTAAAATAGGTAGTGTAAGTTCAAATCATACACAGTTAAAATTAAAGAAGTATTTATACTTTCTCAAGTAATATTATTCGACGTAAAAAAATGAAATGTCAAACTAAATGTTCCTCTTTTGTAATATAAATAATGTTAAAAAAGTTTGTACGTCAAACTGCTGCTTGCTATTAACAATGGATACAGGCACAATTTCAAGTCCTGCTACATTCCAATTTTATAATATTCTAAGTATGATATAGAGCAAAAAATTGTACGCCTTCTTTCGAAAATCATGCGGACGGAAGAATAAAAAGAGAAACAATGCAGAAAGAGAATATTTTCCATAATAACGATATTACACACACTACATGTGTTAGACGTACTGCCAACAGCAACCTAATAACCATATTAAGGCAATATGAAGCAATATGAAGTAACAGACATTATTCTAGAATATTAATACACATAATTATAATTGTCACTTTGTTTATTTATGTTTATAGTTGTACATATGTACATGTTACTGTCAAAGCTCTATCCGAACATTTTCCAGCAATTCTAACGATTTATATATTTAATAATAAAAGTTCGAAATCTGTTTGACAAGTAAATGTACAATCACATATTTAAAAAACAAAAAACTTTTTCTTAAGGAAAATTTAAAAAATGTGTAGTGGGTATGTACATGAACGCATGGCTTATGTGGTCATAGCGCTTGGACGGTTTTCAAAAGCCGCGGATTCGAGTCCCACTGCGTTCAATTTTTTTATACGTTTCTTAAAAATATTGTTCCCAGATCGTTATGCGTTTCATACACCTTGGTAAAACTTAGATGTTACTGGTAAGAGACTCAGTAAATTTAAATTTACTTAGGTTAGGTTACGAATATTATGGAATTTTACCACTAAAATTGGTAAAATTTGGAAAATTTTACAATTTACCACAGTTCAGGCTTTTACAGTAACGTATACAAATATATACACATACAAAATATTTCGTGTAAGCAAACACATATTAAGAGGACACGCCGCGACACGTCACACGTGACACGACACGCCAAATGAAATATCAGTGGCCTTGAGCCGTAGCGCGTAACGCGTAATGCGCGGAACGGCGATGATCGATGAACTCCTTCGCGCTAAGTAATATTTGACGAATCACCACTCACTCGTGTGAGCAATACACTTTCATATCTCATAACGTTTTAGTGCTGCCCTTATCCGAGTTATGACCTTACGTAAATTTATGGTGCAGTGGGACATTATCTGAATATATATGTGATGTTTGTGCGTTCGATTCCAACTGGGTGTAATAGTTTTGTACTTAAAGTTATACATATAAATGAATATAATTATTTATACACGATTGGAGAAGGCGCATATAAAATATCTTGACACTAGGACTCTGTGACTACCTGTTCCTGCTATGCGGGAAAAAGCGTGAAGTTGTTTTATATTATTTTTATTTCATCGTTTTTCAATTGCGTTCCACATTTTAACACTCAAAGTCTCAAAAATGGGTACAAAGTGGAGAATGAAGCGTTTTAACCCTAATTTCTCTCCGCTTACTCCATTATATGGGGGAGACACGTAAAGTTAATAAAGCCTAGGCTTGTTCGTCATATTTTTCTGTATCAGGCTAAAAAGTCGACAATTTTCTTTAAGCATAATTATAGGTAAAAGGTTTAGAATACATGTTAATGAATTAAACATGAGTAATTTAACCAAAATCATAATAATTCTTGTAGCGCCGCTACAAATGGTGTAAAATTGAGTTTCATTTTCGAATATGCTTTTAATGAAACTAGAAACAAGGTAATAATTAGGTTTAATTAATTATTTAGCTGTTATTGTATGCGTCGAGTATCGAGTACCGCGCGGGCTCCGGGCGGGTACTGCCTGTGCGGTGTTGGCCATCGTTCACACTAATAATAAATAGGATACCACTACCTCGTTATTATATAGTGAAATCACAATTAAGGGACTTTAATGTTTTAGTTAGCGTCATTTATTCATTTAAAATGCTTCATTATTTGTATTAGACCATCATAACGAAGTAGGACAGCGTTTGACCGTAAACGCTATTGGTTTCCGGTCCCCGAGTGGGAATTGAACACAAAACCAAGCGTTTATTATTTAAATATAATTACAATGATTCTATTTAAATTATTTCTATTTACCCGCTCTGTTTGAGCAAGTTGTGGCCTTGAGTTCCATCACTTAACACGCATTAGCACCGCTTAACACGCATGTTTGTTCTGAATTCGGAAAGCGGCGAACGGGACCACCCCGACCAACCTCTCTCTCTCACTACTCTGCTATGTATGTACATAAGTATTTATATGCATTAAAATAATAAAATGCAATATTAGACACATGATGTGTTTGTCTTACACTTTCGTATAAAATGACATATGGGTAGGTACGTTGCTAAGGCAACATTAAACTGTAAAGTAAAATAACTAAGATTTTAACAAAAGGGAAAACCAATTTTAAAAAATGGATAATACAACAGTAAAACTATGATGAATAATTTCAAAATAAATAGAATTAATAAATCCTAATCGGGAACGGAAATATTGAAAAAGAACGGATTTTAACACGTCGGTTCTCAGGTTCCCTCTGCCTAACCTGCTATATGCTGGATACAGCGTGAAGGTAAAAAAAAAACTCTAAAACAGCTCATTAGATGTTGACTAAACTTAAATGGAACCATATCGCAAAAAATAATAATCAAAATCTGTTCCCCCAGTAAAAAGTTATACAGTAACATACATAAAAAAAACAGTTAAATTAAGATTTCCCTTTTTTTTTAAATCAGTTAAAAAACATAAAGAAGTGCAATTTTATTTACATATAATTATTAAATCATTTCACATATATACGCGGAAACGATATCAAAGGGAATACTCTAATAAATACATATTATTGAAGAAGCTTATTTTCATAGACTTTAATGTTTTAAATTTCAACTTTTCCTTCTATTCCAATACCAAATTAGAGTTCACACGATTTTGAGCTTTATTATGTAGAAAATAAGTACTTTATTGGTTAATATTGTTTAATTAATATAACGCCCGTGACTTTTAATTATAGACACTTTCATACAAAATCTGGTTGTGACGTAAAAGGTGGTTGCGAGCCTCGTCGGTGTTGCGTTGCTTTAGCTCGGTGGAAACTTTTATTTTGAAACTCATCTAAATTAATATATGTAGTAAAGATAACATCTAATAAAAATGTTGGATATAGCTTAAATTGCAATAATTTGCTAGAACTTTTTTTTTCAATTCAACGTTTTTTTCGCATAGCAGGGTAGTCCTGGAAAAGTTAATGTATGTAATTTAATAGTACTTTGTTTACCGCTTTCCGCACAAAATCAAAACATTGCATATTAAGTTAAGGTACAATTTGTCTTACCAGAGTAGAAAATTTAAAATAATTTAAATACTATTATTCCCCTGAGTGGGTATCGAACCCACAACTAATCGCGTTTAGACTTAGACGCTCTCTAAATCAGGATATTAATAACAATATGAAATTATTTTAGCTAAAAAATTAAAACATTATTACTACACCTTAATTCTTTTTTTTTTTTTTTTTTTATGGAAAGGACAAGGCAAACGAGCGTTCGGGTCACCTGATGGTAAGTGATCCCCGCCGCCCACGGCCCCGTGTAACACCAGAGGAGCTACAGGTGCGTTGCCGGCCTTTGAGGTGGGAGTAGGCGCGCTTTTTGAAGGTACCCATTTCGTATCGACCTGGAAAAACTGCCGCAGGTAGGCCATTCCACAGTTCAGTGGCACGTGGAAGGAAATTCCTTCGAAACCGCACAGTACTGGAGTGCCACGCATCCAGGTGGTGTGGATGGTATTTAAGTTTGTGGCGTACTGTGCGGTTTGAAAATCCTGCGGCAGGAATCAGGTCAAACAGTTCCCCAGAACACTCCCCGTTATATATGCGATAGAGAACGCACAACGAGGACACGTCTCTACGCAACGCCAAAGTGTCAAGCCCTGCACAGATTACCGGGTCCCCAACGATTCGAATGGCTCTGCGTTGTATGCGATCAAATGGTTCAAGCTGATACTGGGGTGCACCAGCCCAGAGGTGAGAACAGTACTCCATATGAGGCCGAACCTGAGCCCTATACAGGGCCAACCGGTGTTTTGGCGTGAAGTACTGTCTCGCTCTGGCGATGACACCCAGTTTCTTCGAGGCCAACTTGGCCTTGCTTTCCAGATGATCACGATACTGGCACTCACTCGAAACGCTAAGGCCCAATATGCTGATACTGGGCGCGGCTTTAAGAGGAGTGTTCTTGAGAACTGGTGACACGACAAATGGGGTTTTCTTGGTGGTCAACGCGCAAACTTGTGTCTTCAAGGGGTTGAATTGAACAAGGTTCCTTTCAGCCCATGAAGAGACATTCCCGAGGGATGCCTCAACAGAAGACACAAGTTTTTTTCGGCACTCGTCAAAGTTTTCCCGAGAAAGACCTGCGCGGCCGGAGTATACAGCGTCCACCGTACTATCATCTGCATAGCAATGAATGTTAGAGTCCACCAACATGTCATTGATATGCAGAAGAAATAGCGTAGGGGACAGCACACAGCCTTGGGGAACGCCAGCGTTCACGGGCATGTGATCGGAGCAAAAACCGTCGACAACGACTTTGATGCTACGCCCAGTGAGAAAGCTGGCGACCCACTTGCATAAGTTCTCGGGAAGCCCATACGATGGAAGTTTTGCGAGGAGCGCCCTGTGCCACACACGATCGAAGGCCTTCGCCATGTCCAAACTAACTGCCAGGCCTTCTCCCTTGCTTTCCAAAGCAGCAGCCCAGCGATGGGTCAGGTAAACCAGTAGGTCACCAGTTGAACGACCATGGCGGAAGCCATATTGACGGTCGTTGATCAACTGGTGATCCTCTAGATACACCAGGAGCTGGCTGTTTATAATGCTCTCCATTACTTTAGAAAGCAGGGAGGTGATAGCGATGGGCCTGTAGTTAGCTGGATCGGAGCCATCGCCTTTCTTCGGGATCGGGTGGATCAGAGCGCTCTTCCACGTGTCCGGGACTACGCCGACGGAGTAAGAGTGCCGAAATAAACGCGTTAGCACCGGTGTCAACTCTTAAATTAAAATTACTTTTGTAACACCATCGTTGTACAACTGGGAAATGCATACTTCTAAGTTACAGTAGCGTTCGATCTCCATTTTGAATAATGTTTATATTTAAAAATATTATCTTGTAGTAAGTCAGAGAGCGGCGTTAAATTCCATATTTTTTCTTTAAGTAGAGGACCGAGTGCCTAAACATTGAGAGATAGTTTAATAAATGCGGCAGATTTGTCAACCCAAAAAAAGACCGTACATATTCTTTCGGCAAAGGCTAATATTACATTTTTTTATATCATCTAACGAACTTTTAAACATTAATTTTTACAAACTGTATGTTAATAATAATGTAGTACTGGACAAGATAAGTTCTGAGAGCACTTTTAGAGAATATGATTTCTTTTAGCTTCATGCACATAGCAGAGTAGGCAGAGGGAATCAGAGAACCTAGTGTTAACACTACTTTGACATTTCCGTTCCCCACTATCCACCGAATTGAGGTTTTGTGTGTTGAGTGGCGAAACTCAACGCCGCACTTTGCCTTGTTACTAGGTTGAGGAAATGAAAATACTAAATATATTCATTTCCTGGAGTGGGAATCGAACCCACAACCTGCCGTGTTTACTGTCACACGCCTGTACTTCTGCGCTACGACAGGTCTCTATATAAGAATATGAATAGCATAGCTAAAGTATATATAGTATATTCCGGTGCCGCGCTCCCTAACCGCCTTGCAGTCGCTACACGACGCTTATTCGCTTATCGAGATAAGCTGCACAGAGTTTTTACTTTAAATGTTACAAAACGTGGTAGAACTACAAACGTTTTAATTCTTAATGTAAATGTTTGTTGGTTAACTGTATGTACATGTTATTTTTAGCCTCACATATCTTTTATATATAGCAAGCTAAGCAGAGAAAATCTAGTATTGAGACACTCCCTCTTTTTACCTTTCCCTTGTTTTATTAGAGAGGAAATGAAAGTCGAGTCGAATCAAAATTGATATGAAAATCGATCGAATTCAAAATCTCCTCAACTACATAACATAACTTAGTTTTACTTTGTTTTATTTTTACTAGTGTCCCCGTAAATGCGTTAACAACGCATTGCGTAATGACGTATGTCACTTTATATAAACATGGATTTATTTTATTTATTTAATGTATTTTATACGCATTATTTTTTAGAAAATATAATCATTATGCACTCCTTCGCTATATAAACTATAAGTGTGACGAATTTCATGCTCCTCCAAGGATCCAAAATTTTTCCTTCACGTATTTATATATAAATTTGTTACATACTATTGAAATAACAATATCATACAATCTATCTATGTCTCTGTTCAGTCTGGTAAGATAAAACGCGGTCAAACAAGTTCTGTCACTCTCTCAATGTCTTAAATCTGAGCGACACTAGGTCCTTTTTGACCCTACTATGCGGGTTAAAGCGTGACCCCCGTTGTTCTCTTGAAATTCATAACCATATTGTGCTCTAGCTTGTGTTAACAAACGCTTGGACTGCGTAACTGCGTAAACATAATATATTAACTATAAAAGTTCATTCATAGCGGTATTATATGGGCTCATAAAATGTAGTTTTTACTGCACTAAGGATTTCTGGTCGAACTCCCGAGTGAGAGTGGATGAATAATATATGTATATAAATATATATTAAGACAGCCGAGGTACAGTGTCTAACATTATAGGTAATGCGTATGCCTTAGGTTCACTTTATGCTTGGTACTACCAATGTATATGTTAATAAAAGCAGTTCTAGTCTCTTTCTAGTGTCAAAACACTTCGTTCTGCTTTCCGCCCGAATTCGAGACAAAACATATTAAGTGGCAGAACTCAATGCCGCGTTTTGTCTTGCCAGAGGGAACAAATAGAAATAATTATAATATAATAATCATTCCCCTGCGTGGGAATCAAACCCACAACCATCGCTAATAGTCAGATGCTATCCCGTTGCCATGGCCTCTTGAATCTAATATTTTCATATGAAAACAAACTGAAATGGATTCAGAAATAAGAAACTGAAGTTCTACTCTTATACAAATCGCGCTTCGATGCAAGTAAGTAAATAAGAAAGCTTTTAATGTATGAAGTAATTTATTTTCTTAATATTTTACCCAAAACAATACCATACTTAGAACATATCAGTCATGACTTTTACTTTAATCGAAATACATAACTTGTGATCCTTGTACGTGAAGTATTAATATTTTGCAAAGAGACTAGTGATTATAATGAAACTAAAAGAAAAACATTGTCATGAAAATGTTTTTAGAAGTAAACCGAATCTATTAGGTATTTACTACTGCGTTACTATGGCAACTCGTTATTTAACTTTAGCCCAGGTATCCGGAAAGGGGTTTTCCTCACAAATGTAAAACACATCCAAATACTTTTTTTTACATTCATGCTGTATCCCGCACATAGCGGGGTAAAAAAGTGAACCCAAGAACCTAGTGTTAAGACACACCGTTCTCTTAAAATTTCCTTTCTCAAATTGGAAAGTTTCACCGAATTAAGGCATTGCGTGCTAAGTGGCGGAACTTAACACCGCGCTTTGCCTCAGTACCAGAACATGGAATTGATAATACAAAGTATTTATATATGCTTAATAAAATATATTGCTTGCTCAATATGAACGTGTCGCGCCAAGTTCTTAATAAAACAGAATTAGATAGTCAAAATGAGTTATATGAGAGGAGATACTCGCAGCATGTTCGGTGAGCTGCCTCAGTAGGTCTGAGTAATGGGACGAGACACTGTATTGTTGTTTGCCAAATTTTTGTGAATACGTCTTTATGTTCGGTGCCAGATATAGTGCATGTGCTGTTGTAGCGTGTGATTTACGAATATTCTTTTACATCGAGTAATGAATAAACTCAAAATATATATATATTTTTTTAACATTTTTGATATTTTAAAGACTTAATCACACACTTAAGATAGGAGAAGCATTATTAGAAAATGTATTAAAATTTTAATGCAGCGGGATACGAACCTGCGTCTCTTGAATACCGCGCTCTAAGCGCTTTGACCGCTAAGCCATACGTTCTTACCCAGCTTAGATATAACTGTTAGTATATTTACAAGTAATAGAATACAAATTGTCCCTAGCCTTGAACTTTAGATTAAATATATATAAATAAAAATGAAAAGTAGAATGAAAACTACAAAAGTAGAAATATAAGTAGAAAGATAAGTTGAATCGTAACCTATTTTCTAATGAAAACCTTCAAAGTAAGCTAACTATTATTAGTATAATTATGTAGGTAGGGAAAAATTAAACATTATGTATTTATCTCACATAGTATGTAATTAAAAAATAGCAATAATAAAATGAAGATACAAAAAATCTTTAAAAAAAAACCCAGCTTTGCCGATGTTTTTATACACTTTTTAGGTTTTTTTTGTAAGCACTATCTTTCTTACCTTACCTGAATAATATTCATTTTGTAATAGCATCTTTTAAAATAAAAATTCTCATTAATAATGTAAAACTTAGCATTTAATATTTGCTATTTACACTGTAAAGAGTACGTAATATAGTATCTGACACACATTATGATTTTAATTTTAACTTCCCTCAAGTGTGATATAAACATTCAATTTGAAAATTGTACACCACAGTGATAAAGCTTTTATTAGGAAAATAAAAAATCCTTAACTCGTGTTACAACCCCACTACAATACTAGAATACTATTGTACTACGTACTACTATAGTAGTAATAACATAACATCTCAAGTTGTCACGCGTCGTCTCTAACGCACTCCGCATAATTGATCATCAGCAAATTACTACTACAACTAATGTTTACTAAGCAGTAAGTACCTACATTTAATTACTACATTACGATTATAGAATATAATTATCTAAATATACTTGACTAAATAGTTTTTGCCGACATAGTGTAGCTTAGACATTCCACGTTGAGTGACGGAATCCAACGTCGCACTTTGTCTTACCTACCTACCTACCTAACTTCACGCTTTATCCCTAGCGGGGTAGTCAGAGAGAACGGAGCGACGAACTCTACGATCCCTGCATACCTTTTTTCGCCTCGTCCACAGTCATTAACCCCTACATGCATGCCCTCCACTTTATCTTACCAGAGTGGAATGAATTATGAAAATAATTTGTATATAATCATTCCCCACGAGCGGGAATCGAATCCACAACCATTCGTCTTAGCTATTGAATGCTCTCCCACTATGCCAAGATGGATTTGCATTCTATTTAAGAAATATCTTTCTAAGAAATTAGTTAATATGTTAACTAATTCCTCTAGCAAAAAGAACCTTATTTCCAATTTTTTATATAATATAGTTTAATTTCGATGACAATTAATTCTACTGAATTACAGTCATGGACAAAGGGTGGCGCGTAATAAATAAATCTCCCATATATTTTCTAAGAATACGAACTATTTTTTTTATCTTTTCGCTGTATCCCGCACGTAGCAGAGTAGGCAAAGGAAATCTAAGAATCTAGTGTTAAGACACTCCGTTCTATTAAAATTTCCGTTCTCCACTTTTCACTTTCCACCGAGTTGAGCCGTTGCGTGCTGAGTGGTACTGAACGCTTTGTCAACCAGAGCAAGGAAAAAAATCTTAAATATTCATTATCATAAAAATTTCATAATTTCATTCACTGGAATGGGAATCGAATCCACAACCAGTCTCTTTTACAGTCGCACGTTTGTGCTTTTGCTACGACTGGCCTCAATTTGCAATAATCTTGATAATAATATAGTTTAATTTCCATGACAATTCGTTCCACAGAATTCCAGTCAAGTCATGGACAAAGGGTGGTACCTAATAAATCTCGCATATATCCGCTAAGAGGCAGACATAATTGTCGTAAAGAAGACGGTGTCAGCAGAACAGGACGATGAGGACATAAATCAGGACCCCCCACAGATTTTTCCTTTTAGCTATCGAAAATTTATTGTGTGTGTTAAAACTTAGGAGTAACTCTTGGCGAAGTTTAATTATTATGTCAAGTTTTAGATATATTTCATAAGATCATATTAATAGAACCTATTATAGTCGAAGAACCCTTCGACTTGAATAAATTATTCACCTTTATTTTGCTCCATCCTTTATCCTGCCTAACAGGGTAGGCAAAGAGAATCTAGTGTTCAGACACTCCGTTCTCCGCTTTCCGCCGAATTGAGGCATTGCTAGCTGAGTGGCGGAACTCAACGTCGCGCTTTGCCTTGTTACCAAACCCAGAAAATGATAAATGTCCTGAGTGGATTTCTGAATGAAAAAATTCCTGATTTAAGTGGGAATCGAACCCACAACCTGTCGCGTTTACAGTCGCACGCTTGTCACTTTGATTTCCACTTTTCATCTATTAATATACACTGTATGTTTCGCGGCGGAACTTAACGCCGCATTCTATATAACAGATTTAGAAATAAACATTTTTTTCAGCAAAAATATTCCACGTATTACGACAGACTCAATTACCTGAAAACTGAATATATACGAATAATATGAAAGTCAATTTTTGTTCATGTATAAATACACTATTTGAACTGTTCCTTTTATACTATAAACGATTCTTTTAGTAGTTAATTAATTCTCAATGAGACTGTTTAGATTCACGAACGAGATACAACTATATTAGTAGTAGTACCATGTAATATCTAGTAGGTATCTACTATTACTTGCTCATGTAGAGTTAATTAAGATTTCTTATATCAAACATGAAAAGATCTTCAAGCTTTTTTCAGTATAATAGGGTATGCAGAGAAAATCTAATAAGACACTCTGTTCTCCGCTTACAGTCAGAATTCCAAACATCGCGTGGCAAAACTTAATGCCATGCTTTGTCTAAGCAAAGCTAAGTGTAAATAATTTTATTTTATTTTAGAGTAGGTAGACGGAACCAGGAAACACAGTGATAAGACACTCTGTTCTTTTTTAACATTCTTGTCGTTCTCCATTTTCCGCTGAAGTAAGGCATTGCGTGCTGAGTGGCGGAAATGAAAATACTAAATATTAATCAAATCAAATCAAATAATTTTATTCAAAGTAAGAAGTTACAAGCTTTATTTTTTGAACGTCAAATAATTTACCACCAGTTCACAAAATTTAATACCTCAGACCTGACAAGAACCGGCGCAAGAAACTTAGCGGGACTTTTTTTTTTCCTCAGCCAATACTTTACAATTATTAATTAGTGACAATGATACCTTTGAAATAGTACTTAATTAATACTTTCATTATTTCCTAGAGTGGAAATCGAACCCATAACCTATCGCGTTTACAGTTAGATGTTGTCTTAATACGCAACGAAAACCTCAATTCGATACTTGTACGATGAATTTCTATTAGTTTCTTTTTATAATTAATTTGTTACTAACCAGTAAGTATGTAGCGTGTTAATTTCATTAAAAGTTGATCCCGCTCTTCGTAGACTGAAGTCGGAGTGAAGGCACGGCGCGAGTGAAGTGTGGATGATTGTTTGCGCCTGAGATGTCATTAAAAGTTACTTGTTGGGCTCCTCTAGGCGGCGACTCGTAATGTATGTATGTACGTGTTACCATACGAGTATTGTTCTACTTGCAATTTAAGTTTTATAAGGTATTATGGCGCAGAGATTTTGATTTTGAACGATGGTTGTGTGTTCGATTATCACTTGGAGAATACTTGGTGATAATAATGTCTTTTTGTCCCTAATTAAGGACAAAGGTCTCGTAGAAGGAATTTCCGCTGCTCACGATCTTATGTGATAGCCTCCAGGTCTTATCAGCTTAATTTAGTCGAGGCTGCTTCTTTTTCGACCTTTTTAGACAAAAATGGTAGTTTCTCTTACGTTTGTTTACTACTCAAGGCCTCGCTTGGAAATATGTTAAAGAATGGGAAATGCTTATACTTAAGTTTTTATATTTTTTTACGTTCTGGTAAAAATAGCGCGATGTTGAGTCTCACAACTCAAGAAACAGTAACACAATGTAACATAAATAATTAATTAATTAAGTCAAGAATCTTTATTTCATTTCATTCATCTTTAGTCAAGAATATTTTCTTCATTCATTCGAAGCGTTGCATTGAGTGACGGAAAGCGGAGAGCGGAATGTCTTAATACTAAGTACTTTCTGCCTACCCGGATTGATATAGGAGCTGAGTGAAGCTAATACATAATCGATTAGGTGTGATAATTTTGTAGCGTACGTCTATATATACGTGTATGATAGTTTATGTATGTAGTTCTAACAGTGTGCGTTTTAGATTGCTCAGTATATTATTTTAAATATTTTGCAATAACTACTTTTTATCTTATACTAGCTGTACCCGGCCAGCGTTGCTACGCTAACAACATTCATTTTTATATATTCCTCTGTGTAAAAATATATGGTCTCACTGATTTTCATAACAATAGGTTGAACACCTCCACCTGGTCGAGAGTGGCATCAATGAGCATATTATACAAACTTTCCCCGTGGAAAAATACCAATATATTGGTATATATCAATATACCAATATATTGATAAATATGTATTTTTATATATATACCAATTTTCATAATAATCGGTACAGTAGTTTTTGAGTTCATCGAAGACATACAGACAAACATTCACTTTTATATATAAAGATTTTCCGAACTTATTTTGAAGTATATATGTACCTAAAGTTTAGATTTCTTTCAGTTAAGGTAATACTTGTTACATGTTTCCAAATTATAGTCCCCTATCCACAAGCCTAGAGAATAATCTATTAAAGTAATTTCTATGTAAATAATAGCAGCATATCGTTAATAAGTAATAACATAAAATGTATAATTGAGATCGATTTATTTTTGTTTCAGAATTAATCTACATCACTAATTCACGTTCCGCGGTCGTTCCAATTAAGTTACTAATTAAATAATGTTTTCCTATAAATATATACAGTAGGTGTTCAAATAATAAATTATGTATGAAGTATATCTAATAGTGGGGAACGGAAATGTTAAAAATAGAAACAGACAGGAGTGTCTCAACACTAGGTTCTCAGGTTCCCTCTGCCTACCCTGCTATATGCGGGATACAGCGTGAAGCTAAAAGTAAAAAAATATCTAATAATAGGGAATATATCTAATATATTTAATACTGGGGAACGGAAATGTTAACAAGAGAATGTTGTGTCTTAACACTAGGTTCTCTGATCCTCTTTGCTACCCTGCTGTGCGCGGGATACAGCGTGAAGTTAAAAATAAAATATATGTAATAATATGGAATAGGTCAGTCGTTGCGCAGAGGCACAAGCATACGACTGTAAACGCGACTGGTTGTGGGTTCAATTCTCATTCCAGAAAATGAAAAAAATATATATTTATTATAATTGATATTTAGTATTTTCACTTCCTCGTTCCCTAGGACCTAGGAGGCCTGGACGTGTCCCTAGGGACAAGGCCAGGCGCGGCGTTAAATGTAGAATGGTGGTTATTAATAATATGTTCAACTGCTAAGTTGTTCATGTCAAAAACATTTTTTTTAAGTTTCAATACACTCCGTTCTCCATTTTCCGTCATATTAAGTGGTAGAGTTCAACGCATTGTTCTACCACAGCGGAGAAATAACAATAATTTTAGTATGATTATCTAAGGACTTTTTTACTAATTTCATAATTTCATAAATATATAATGAATCTATACCCCTTAATGACTTGTATTTATTTAGATGCTGTCCCACTGTGCCATGATGGCTTCTTATTTATTTGAGCGTATTATAATATTACCACGTCAATTTTGGATACACTTTCTATGAAAACTATGCAGACCGAGGAGTACGAAAATTTAAATATTTACATAGAGGAAAAGTGCAGAAAACCAATAGCTATATACAGAAAGACATTAAGTTACATTAGTATAAAGTAACATGTTGATACGTTGCTAAGGCAACACGTGTTTTACACGCGATGGGTAGCCCCTAGTTACGCACAAGCCTTACTAATTTCTCATAGTAATACAAAAACTAAAATATTTACTAAATACATATATAAACAGGCATTTAAATTCAATAACGTAAACGCAGTAATTGCCTAAAACATCATGAAAACAATAGTATAATGAGCGTGACAGATGAAACCCTCGAGCGCTGTTCATAAAATAATTACGATAATTGAGAGCTAACAACGAGTGTTATTCGGCAAAATATGTTCCATGTAGTCCACTTACACTGACAGTACATAGATAGGAGTCTAAGTAGATATGTCTATTTATACTAGTGCCTAGTTTATTTTAATAATTTCATTTAATAACAAATTTAAGTTGCTAAGCAACTTATATGCATGTCATATGTCACTTTACATAAACATGGATGTCAAACCACGGTAGTGTGTGTCAGTTATTTAATTATCTTAATATATTTCTTATGAACCATTTTAAAAAGATATGATCATTCTGCACCCCTTCGCTGTATAAACTATAAGTGTACAAAGCTTTTGCTTCACGATATATAAAAATGAGTCACCCATATGTTTGTACGCACATAACATACAAACGACTGCACCAAATTAAATAAATATTTCTCTTATATATCGTCAGGAGAAAATTTGTATAAAAAAAACACATAAAAAGATAATAGCAAATTTAAAAATCTTAATATTGCAATTGGCAAAAAAGTTTAGGTTAAGAGTATGAATGTTTTCATTGTAAACGCGATTGGTTATTTGCACGATTCCCATGAGCAAATGCATATGCTGTTGATATTTTATTCCAATATTATCCAATTATATATATCACTTCAATCCTTATTACGATTAAAAGATCCTGGCTCTCGCCTTTCCACCATTCCAGAGCATGATGCAATAATCCTCTTTCCGCCAATACCTAGCGCATTACATAACCACATATAAAAACATGTAGTTATCATTGTAACAATACGTCGCGTTAAACACCCCAAATCAAATATAATCTTATCATATATAAAATATGCTAACAATTCCTAGTTAAATTCATCTTATATCTCCGCTTTGGTAAGACGTCTCCATCCGCACTCTTGTGCGGCGTTGAGTTCCGACACTCACGTAAAGTGAAAAACGAAGTGTTTCGACATTAGAATTTCTCTGACTATCCTGCTATATGGGAAAAACGTGATCCTGCATTTTTCAATTAATGCTGTCGCTTGTTGTCATGAACATCCTCAGTCAGTTCATTGAGGTAACTGTCTTCCGAAAATAAATACATAATATACTAAGGTGGTTAACGAACTAATAAGCAGAAAACGACTAAAGATTAAGAGTTTTTTTTTCAACTTCACGCCTTATTTAGCATAGAAGGGTAGACTGCGATAACCTAATGTCAAGATACTCTGTTTTCCTCTCTCTCCCAATTTCAAGACATTACGAGTTGATTAACGGAACTTAACGCCGCGTACTTACTGTTTAAAAATGATATAATTATATTATAATTATCTAGAGCCCACATTAACAATAATTTGGCTTACGTAAACTTTAAAGGTAATTTCCTCACACACCTGAACACTCCTTTGGGGCCGTTTCAGGAAATGATAAACGTATTACTAGGAAATAGATCTACGAGGTGTGTTCAAAAAGTAAGGTGACTTTGTATTTTTAAGAAAAAAATATTTATTTATTTATCAATATTTATGTTGTCCCCTTTAGAAAGTAATCCCCCTCAGATACAATACACACTTATGCCAACGGTTTCCAATCGTCAAAGCACTTCTCATAAGCGCTCGGTATAGCCAGGCTCTTCCAGCGATGCAGTCTTTATCTCTTCGAGTGATTGCAAATCTCCGTCCTTTCATAGGTCTCTTTAGTTTTGGGAACAAGAAAAAGTCACATGGGGCCAAATCCGAGGTGAATATAATTGGCTGAGGCATGATTGTGGTGTTGTTTGGCAAAAAATCTACCAGCAAAGATGAATGATGAGCAATTTCAGGAACAAACTTCGCTGACACACGTCTCGTACCCAAAACGTTAGAAAAAATTTCATGGCACGAGCCAAACGATATACACCCAGCACATCCTCAGCAACTTCTCCTGATGGTGATTCGACGATTTTTACAGAACAATTTCTTCACTGCTTGAACGTTTTCATCAGTTGTTGACGTGCTTGGGCGTCCAGAGCAAGAGGAGCTCGTCATTGGCATCTTCCGGCCATCTTGGAAGAGTTTGGCACCCTTGTAAACATTTTTTACTCAGAACGCAGTTTCACCGTATGCCACTGGCCAACATTTTTAAGTGTTTCGGAGCTCTTTATTTTATTTTTACACAAGATTTGATGCAAATCCATATTTTCGATAGCAAGAAATCGCCGAGCACGCAAAACACTTACTGGCACTTTACGCCTCACCAACCAAACAAAAAATGCTATACACTTGAAACTTGGTACAGATGTTCGGGAAGAGGTGTACCAACATAACAAAATAAAAAATCGATAATCGAAAGGTTTGCCCGCCAAATTTCACAGTCTGTACTTTTGAACACACCTCATCTTCTAGAATATAAGATAAATCTTCGGACTACTATTTACTGTTAAGGGTTTATGTTAAGTAACAAATTACTTAGTTATAAAAGTAAAAATCATTTGCATTTGCTCCGCTCTTTAAAAACAACGTGCGGCGTTCCGCCAGTAACACACAATATCTTGAATTCAGGCAAAAAGCGGAGAATGGAGGGTCATGACACTAAGTCCTCTTTGCTATGCGGGATAAAGCGTGTGAAACCAGAGATATGGACCAAGTGTATGTAATATTATAGAGCATTTGAATAAAAAAAAATACTAAGATGATTAATTTTGCCACGTAGCGCAGCTGTTAAATATCTCACTGTACCCGTGGCGGTGTGAGTTCAATGTACATATGCTATGAAGAAAATCAACATAAAATAAAATGCACTAAAACGTAACATTATTGCAGAATAACTCAAAAAACTAATCGTCAGATCTTAATTAGAATTGGAACCACATCAGAACCACGAAGTATCATATAAAAAATAGTTATCAAAATTGAGCTAAGTGGATTTAACTTACTTATAAAAACATGCGGTCAAATTGAGAAGCTTCTCCTTTCTTGGAAATTGGTTAAAATTGTACTAAAAATATATCTACATGCCTAATATATGACATTAGTAAGCTATAACCTTGGTACCATTTTCTAAGTTTAGCCTAGTGCTTACTAAGTGTTTGTAATTTTATTTTTTTGAAATCTAATAAAGTTGCTATTATTATAATTATTATTATAACTTTTTTTTTTTTTTTTTTATGGATGAACGGATGGCAAACGAGCAGAAGGACCACCACAGTGAGCCAAGTGGATACCTTCGCCCATGAACATCTACAACACAGAATGTTGTAGATGCGTTGCACCAACCTAGAGGATACAGATGGAAGAGGAGGGACATTGTAGTATTCCGTTCTCAAGACTTTTTCCCACATTTGGGGAAAGCATATGGGTGGGAATCGGAAAACCACAGCTTGTGCCATCGAACCGGAACACATCATAAGATATTTGGCGGTTCGTCTTTGACATGATAGTGGTCACCCGAGGCCAGACGGAGGACGAACCTCCTACCACCAAACAAATTATAACTTATAGGTTATATTAAAACTTAAATCAACTTCTACAAAGTTTCTTCAAAAATAAGTTATGTTTATGTGTTTACTAACACTCAAGTGGAACTAACTTTAGTAGAACTATTTAAAGTTTAATGGAGTGGTAACACGTAACACGTAACACGTAACACGTAACACGTAACACGTAACACGTCAGCTCACTACTAACTTACAAGCTTGAAGTTTTAAATTAAAGATTACTATCTTGAAGAAATTCATTTCATTTTTGGAGAAAATATTAATAAATGCCGTAATTTGTGAGAATGATGAATGTTTGTTAGTTTCTTACGCAAAACCTACTGAACAGGCTTGAATGTAACTTTACAGTAAAATAGTTTATGGATCAAAATAACAATAGAAATAAATTTACAATTTATATAGGTTCGTTATCCACATTAGTCAACATATCAGAGGCATCTAACTGCAAAAGCAATAAAAATAAAGCTATACATATATTTTCTGTTGAAATTTTTTTCAGTACAAAAGAGACATATTGAATACATCCCAAGTGATTTTTAGGCAAACTCAATCAAGATCATTAACAAGCTTCTCGCAGATATCTTACTTCCCGAAGGAGAACCCTTTTTTAAGGTCCTATCGTAATTTATTGAGTGCCGCCGACACCCGCCGACACCCGCCACCGACAGGTACGGCGCCCAAATCATTGCTACATTAGAGAAACTGATATAGAAAGGGGAAATCTAATTCTTTGTCGCATTGCCTGTTAGAATATGTTACCTTATTTTATTTTATGGGGGTTCGATTCCCACTCCATGAAATGGAATTTTTAATTTCCTGGGTTTGGTAACAAGGCAAAGCGCGGCGTTGAGTTCTGTCACTCAGCATGCAATGCCTCAATTCGGAGGAAATTGAGGAACGGTGTGTCTTAACACTAGGTGCCCTCTGCCTACCCTGCTATATGCGGGGTACAGCGTGAAGCGATGTATATATGTAGGTATTTTATTTTATTTATACCTCGTAAATAGCGGCTTAAGAAGAAGAAAATAGAGTTAATATACTTGGTTCTCTAAAAACTAAACGTGGAACTAAACAATATTTAAAACATGAACGCGAAAATGAAGTATGTATAAGATTTACTTATGATATCATTGTATGATATATTTTTTATATAAAAATGTCAAGCAAATCAAACACTTTTACATAAAAAAATATTTATTTAACATGTAAATGCTATTTAGATAAAACTTAAACAACTTAAAAATTCCTACCCTAAAAATTTGCATGCTTCACTTATAAAATAATGCACGGCCTCATACAAAAATAAGTAATGAAATCTGCTGAAGACCAACAGCTATCTAAAGATATACACGTCACGATGACGTCAACAAATCCATATATTATGTCTTATCATAACATGTCGTGACGCAGATGCACAAGCGTGCGACGCGACAGGCTGTGGGTTCGAGACACACTCCAGGAAATGAAAATATTATATAATATTTGGTATTTTCATTTTCTCGCTCTGGTAACAAGGCAAAGCGCGGCGTTGAGTTCCGCCACTGGCATGCAATGGCTCTATTCGGCGGAAAGAGGGGAACGGAATTGTTGAAAGAGAACGGAGTGTCTTAACACTATGTGCCAGATACAGCGTGAAGTTGAAAAATCTTTACGTGTACGTAACACGTACAGATTTTTTAACGAAGTAAAGTAAAATTAGTATTTTTTTTGTTATTTATGTAAGAATTTTATTTTGAATATTATTTAAATGATATGCCCATTTTTATTTGTAATCGTTAATTTGGCATTTCTAGTACACCGGTTCCGTGGTGTAGTGGTTATCACATCTGCTTTACACGCAGAAGGCCGCCAGTTCGATCCTGGCCGGAATCATATTTTTTGTTCCTTATTATTTTTTTTGTTATTATTTTTTATTTATGTGTAAATTATGTAAAAATTAATTTTATAGAAAAGAAAAAAAAATTATAAAAAAATATATTTTTTTATTTTCTTGAAAAAAAATGTTCAAATATTTATGACACACATTTACATGTTTCTTATTATTATGCCTTTCCGCAAATAATATCAATTATTTTTATGGTTTTACAGCGATATTCACGTGATAAGAGAAAAAAAACATATAAAAAATTGAGTCAGAGTACTTTGACGGTTTCCGAAAGGCAAGCTTCGAGCCCCCAATTTCCATTTTTATACGTTTATTAAAAAAAAAGAATGTTGAATGTTATTTTAAATATAATTACAAATATAAGTACTGTAAATAATTTTAATTTTAGCTTTGTGAATAAAATTATCAAATCGTATGTAATATTATCAAAAAAGTCCACATAAAATATGAGTACTTACTCATAATTTTTACGTAATAAGTAATATGTACCAATAACATAAAAGATACTTGCGAATATTAAAGTATTAAAATCCGAAGCAAAGACTTTTGTTTTATTGTAAATTCAATATGTAAAAGATATATAACATTAAATTAGAGGAGGCCATCGTGTCAGAGTAAAATCGAGTGGTTGTGGGTTCGATTCCCACTTCGGGAATAATTATATTTAAGTTCTTTTCATTTCACTCTAGCAAGATTTGTCTTGCTAGAGTGAAATGAACGAATGAAAACGAAATAAAGGCGGCTAAGTGGCGGAACAAGCCACATGACACTTATCCAGCAATGAATCGAATCTTGTCTTGAAAAGTCTTGGCAATCACCATATACACTTACGGGCTTTCGGGCAGAAAGAGGCGAACGGAGTTTATAGACCAGTGGCGAGGCATCCGTACAGCAAGGTTCCCACCAGCGTGCCTAATTTTTTAAAGTACAAGTAAAAAGAAAGATCATCAGGAAAATGTGGAGCTCGAATAGTAATGAAGTTTGCAAAAAAACAAAGTTAAGCAAGGTGAGAGCTAAAAAAACATCTAAAAAGGAAAAAAAAGGTCATCACCAAAATTCAATAGTGAAATTACTAAAAACCTTCACATCCTATACCGGCTTCTCTAAAAATTACCGGCTACCCTAAATATATGGACCGACTTCCCTAAACATACACCGGCATCTACAAATTTACCGGCTTGCTTAACTAAAATTGTTACCCGTCGCCACTGGTATTGACACTAGCTTGCTATGCGGGATAAAGCGTGAAGCTGCATTATATAAACAATTTCACCTACAAAAACATCCAGCAGCAATTAATTGAAAATCAAATCACATAATAGGCACTTTGCATTCATAAAATATATACGAGTACAAATAAATAAAAAGATATTTAGTGAAGCTAATAATTTAGTTGAAAGCTTTTAAAGTTTCATTTCAGCGGCATCCGCCATTGACTGGAATGATGTTTATATTAGACGTAATATTTAAAATGCGGGTGAATAACTAATATAAGTTATTAGGTAGATATTGAAATGGAGGAATGAGAAATATTTCTCTTTGATTTTTATAGTTAATGTACTAATTAATAACAGTTTTTCGTTTTGTTGCAGTTTCACGCTTCTCGCATAGCAACGTAGTGAGACAGCGCTGCTGTAAACGTCATTAGAAGTGGGTTCGATCCCTACTCGGAGAAATTATTATATTTAAATTAAAAAAATACTGTATAAAGTACTGTGCGTTTGGCGCTCCGTTCTCTCTGACTATCCCGCTAGGGATAAGCGTAAAGTTAAAATAATTGTACATCATGAAATTGAAAAAAAAATATGTTAGAATAATATTAATATACTTTGTATGAAATAATAAAGATATTACCAAAAAAATGGTTTAAATTGCACTATTGCACTATACAGTAACATTATTACGAATAACTCGCAAACTAACGTCAAAATTATTTCACTAAGTAAAGAGTAAAACTTTGTAAAAAAAGTTAAAATTAGAAATAATTTTAACTTTTAACGAGGGACAAATCACAAGTTAATCATTTCACAAATTGTTTCCGCCCTTTAATGTTCCCAGTCAATCTATCGAATGATTCAGCTTAAAATATATAAGAAATTATCTTAAAATTCATCTTAATGAAATATTCATCACTCAATATGCCCCTGTGGGACCCCCTCGGTCGCCGGTCGAGTCTCAACGGACTAATTTAGGTATTTCGTTTTATTTATTTTTTTACCTTCACGATGTATCCCGCACATAGCAGGGTACGCAGAGGAAACCAGCGAACCTAGTGTTAAGACACTCAGCTCTCTATAACATTTCCGCACCCCACTTTCCGTTGAATTGAGACATTACGTGCGAGTTGCGGAACTCAACGCCGTTCTTTGCCTTGTTGCCAGAGCGACAAAATGAAAATACTGAATATTATACAGGGTCTGAATGTTCATCTTACATTTAGGTCCACCACATGTAGAGTACAATACTACAAAAGCGTACACATAATAATCAATCAAGGCATGTCTACGGTTTAGGTGCAGGACTAGTATTTTCGATTCCCGATTTTTAACCGTTCTGTATTACGCACCGATGACGTATTATCTAGTAGTACTAAAATACTATTACACTTTGCTGATCTTCCATATTTCATTCATAAAAAATATTCTTGACAGATATCTCTTTCTCTATCACGCACGTGTCTATTGTTTATAATAAAATAATCACATTACTCTGAAGAGGATTTAGATGGGGTTTTAGACAGTCATGTTATCTCAGTTCCTATTAAATTATTTAAAAAAGACAACTAATGTTACCACAGCTCTTAAAAACTTACTTAAAAATTATAAGCGATAATGGTAATGTTAGAAACACGTTTTACTTACAGTTTTTAACATAAATATTCTGCTCTATTAATATTCTTTACATAAATATTCCATAAACAAAGTTTCAGATTCTGTGTTTTGCTTTTTAACACTACAATAGTATAAAGTAATATCCACTTCAAAATTCACTCGACAATAATTATAACTCATACACATCACTTGTTGTTACATAAACGTATCAGTAAGTTAACTTTCAGAAATTTCAACAGTAATAATAATTTTGACTAATACAAACTGTGAAATTGAACAAAAATAATGTAAATAAGCAAAACCCAGTCGCATGTTGACCTTGACATGTAAAAGACAACTGACTTACACAGATAATTACAAATCGATATACTAGGATAACCTAGTAGTGTCAGTTCTTAGGAAAGCTCGATAATACTAGGTTGTTTCTGTTAAATAGTATCTACTTTTAGGTATTTTGAAGTATTTATTTACTATTACAAATAATTTTCAGGATTTTTTTTTATTTAATACTTTTATAATAAAAAAAATCCATTAAAATCAGAGTAGACATTAATAATAGCTTTTACCTTAAAGTGAAAAGAGCGAGAAAACGAATAAACGAGGTTACAACAAACGAACTCATATTCATTTTATTTACTTTGTTGTGCTTTAAAATTTTTTGGTAGAATTATTTTTATATTATAAAATATCATGTAAGAAATTATTCTCACATGATATTTTTATAAAATCATTCCATAATTATATGAAATCGATTTTAACCAACTCTGTGCAATTTATTACGCACTTATTTGACCGATTAGCAACATTTAAATTCAAAAGAAATTGGCGGGAAAGATGGAAGGCGACGACGACCCAGGACCACCCAGAGTAGAATGCTACCATTTTGAAGTTTACAATATTTAAAATAATTATTTATGGACCGATTCATATTTTTATTTTAAAAATATCGAATAAGTAGTGCATAAATAATTGTTATAATAATTACTAGATTGTTATAGCCTGCAATTCTAAAAAAGTTGCATGGACTAGAAGAATATCCATTTAAAAGTCGATTTAGCTTGATGTTCATTTTTCATCCTAATGGCTTTTTCTTACAGATACACATCAATTTTCAATTGCGCTTACTAAATAAAAATGTAATTACAAACCCATAATACCATTTACAAATAAAATTTGAGACAGGTGATAAATTTTGATTTAAGCTATGTTATCATTTTTCGAGAAAAAATCAATTTAGAATGACCTTGACTATGGAGCTTGGGAGTAAGAAATGGCATAATGTAAGAAGGGAATAACGTAACTAACAGTAACCTTGACCGTGAAGAAAAAGGAATAGCATAGTCATAGCTGAAAAAAGCTCTATTTTTTACATTGAATAAAGATTAATTCTTGAATGAAAATATAATTTAGACTTTTTTAGATCAGAGTCATAAAACATTTTAAAAAATTTCTTAATAGACATTAATCAAAATTAGTAATCAAATTGTAATAAATGTTTTGTGTTTTGCGCTTCATTACATACTTAGCGGAAGAAATGCCAATATTGGAACTTTGGGTTAGTTCTTAGTGTCGTCAGTCGTGCACCGCGCTGCGTACATCGCTTAACAACAGAAGTAGTTATACTTTGCAGCGTCGTTCGTCCTGTGAGCTTTTCAAAATTATTTCATTTTGCTTTTATTATTGTCGTTGTTTTTTATGTTAATATTTAATTTGTACAAATCACACAAAACTAGACGAGTGTTTCTGTAGATATATATTTAGATATATATATATATTTTATTATATATTTAGTTTGTTTGTTTTTAATAATGGCGCATGTTAAGTATGCTTTCTACGAAATACTTTGATATGATTTTGATTTATAAAGATATCATTAAAATGGAACTCTCGCAATACGGACATATCCGGAGAAAGGTATGGTTCTGCGCGAACGCCATTTTTATGGTCATTACATTTGTAATGGCGGTAGAACGAACGCCCGAAGATCAAAACCGTAGCCCCGTCAGCATCATTGCTTCGCCGAGAACTATCAGTGACTTTTTAAAATTTAAATTTTTTAATTGGTTATTAGTTAGAATAATAAATGTGAGTTTGTGTAAAATTAAAGACAGTGGTGCTTAGTGTTAACATCTGTTCACCCGTTATCGCCCTCACCCAACACTCGATTTCTTCAATGAGATGGCGTGCGACGTTGCCGCTCTGACAGGTTAGTGTCCTCTTGCGTCATACGTAACAAATGGCGTTTGATTTGCTTAACAGAATATTTTATTATTTATTTGTTCCGAAAAACACTTTTCATTTTAGTAAAAACTCTTTATTTTACAAATAAATATCGTGTTTACAAGGAGTACTCAAAGACGGTGTTTTCAACAACGTAAGGCGAGTCCTCACACCCTGTATAATATTATCATTTGTAGCGTGGGAATAGAAACTAACCCACAGCCTGACGCGTTTACAGTCACTAATTTATACAGAAGTTAGAAGTTTACACATTTAACATGAACTGTGCTTGATCACGTCCTGATGGTCTATTCATTACAGGAAATGCCTTTCTTCAGCATCGCTCCGAGCCTTCATTTTAGCTTAATTATATAAAGTTTTATAACATCTTTGGCGGATCCAATTTTATTTGATATAGAAATTGAGTTTAGGACTATATCTATATATTAATACGTGAAGCAAAAGTTATCACTCCACTATATATACTAATATTATAAAGAGGAAAGGACAGGAGGAAGAAGGAAAGGAAAACCTTTGTATTTTTGAATGTTTTTTGAATGTATTCAAAATTTCTTTTACCATTACTTAGAAGGATTCTTCCGAATTTGTATAGGCTATATTTTATCCCGGAAAATACATAGGATTTTTCGTAGTAGTGAAAATTGTGGAGTAAGTCGTAAAAAGAAACTGCCGATGTTAACGATTCTCGCGAACGTTGCCTAAATAGTTAGAGATGTATAGTTGACTATAGAAAATTTGTAGAACTCAATAATGCCTACAAAAAAAGTCCACTATAGTACAAACCAGAAACATTTATATTTTAGCCATTATAACCACTTTTCCATAAAATAAAAGTAATTAAAATTATTAGCCTATGTTTATTGATCATAATATCGTCAAATATTAATCATTATCCAAATATACTATTTATTGAGCAAGATTGTTTCAATAGCTATAAATTACTTTTTATATTATTTCATTCGAACAATCCATTCAAAAGATATTACGAATTTAAAATTGTAATTGGTATTAAAATGAATGATGGCCGCCGGCCGATATGTGTCGCACGGCGAAACCGCAGGGGAGGGTAGTGTACATCTATGAAGCAGGTTGCTGGTCGGTTCTCTACGCAGCGGACGCGGCCAAATCGAGTAAATTTACTGATTTTTTTTTTAGAGAGCTTAAAAAATAAATGTCCACCCGTGCAAAGCCGGGGCAGGTCGCTAGTAGTTTATATAGCGAGGAGTGCAGAATGATAATATCTTTTTAAAGTAATGCATAAAAAATATATTAAATTAGTAAAATAAATGTGACACACACTGCTATGGTTTGACGTCTATGTTTATATAAAGGTCACTTTATATAAACATGGACGCGTTACCAACGCGTTGCCTTGCAATTGACATTTACACTGCAAGGCACGCAACTGCAAGGCAACGCAAAGGCAACGCGTCGTCGGGGACACTAGTTAGTTTAATTAGTGTATTTTTTTGCTCATTTTCCACTATTTGTAGCTAAAATGTAATAGTAAATTACATCATTTTCCCTTTCGTACTATGATTGACGAGTTAGTTAGTGAAGATCGCTTTTATTTTATCACTTAGCTTGACTTAGGAAATTATTATATTTTTAAAATGAATATTTCCCTCGAGTAGGCATCGAACCTACAATCACTGTATACATACAGTCTTAACTACGCTACAGAGGTGTCATAACACTTAATTACGGGTATATAACTTTTCATATACCCTTAGTTTTCTAATAAAAAATACATTTTATTTTTACAGAAAGTATATAAATATATTTTTACTCAAATAATTCAAACTAAATAAAGAATAAAAAAATAATTTAATGTTTATAAAATAACAAGCACATATATATTAAGTCCGACCTACATACTATCGTCACCTCGCCCTCGACGCAAATAAAAATAACTTAGCTGTTAAACATCCATCTGACGCGCTGTATCGCCTCGATACAGCGCTTTCATTATTTACCAAACAAAATGATTTTTTTTTGTTTAGATTTCAGATAAAATTAAATTTATACATTTTCAAGGACATATCGAACACAAAAAATATGAAAAATTTATATTCTTATAACAGCCATTTCATAAGCTATGCTTGCAGTGTTTCTGACCTGCACTCGAGAGGAAGGTAGTATTTAAGTTCACAACATAATAAGAAATTGAATAGGCGCTCTGACCACTAAGCCATACATTATATTCAGCTATGTCGATATTCTTATAGATTAGTTACAACTTATTTTCGTTGTTAGAATCTCTTAGATGAACGTATACATTTTCTACGTACGAACGTAAGTGTACATATTTTTTTATTCCAAGCGTGTCATCACTATAAAAATATTCAGGGAAATTAATGAATGATTATATATCCGCCAAATTGAGGCATTGCGTGAGTGGCGAAACTCATCGCCGCGCTTTGCCTTGTTACCAAACCCAGGAACTGAAAATACTAAACTTTTACATTTCCTGGAGTAACTTTTACATTTCCTGGGAATAGAACCCATAACTTGTCGAGTTTACAGTCGTACGCTTGTGCCTCTGCGCCGCGACAGGCGTCTGTAAAATATTACATTTAGTATACATATAACTGTTATATATAAGGAACGTACGTACGTATGTACGTAATACGCGCGGTAAGGTGAGGTAAGGAGAGGTAAGCCGCGCTCGGACTGAACGCAAATCAATTAAGAAGGACTATTGAAGGGGAAATGACAAAAGTTCGTTGTTTAATTTTCTTTTAATTTTATTGTTTTTTCAAAAGTTCAGTATATTCAGTATATTATTTAATTTTATTTTTAATTTAATTTTTTTTTATGTCATTATGGCATAATGGGACAACGTTTGCCTATTGGGTGAGGGTTTGATTCCGAACGAGGAACTATTTAAGTTATTTACGTTTACCTGCTTTGTTAAGACAAAGCGCAGCATGGAGTCCACCCATTAAATATGCAATGTCTTTATTTTCTTGATGAGACTGAGAGTAAATACAAAGTAAACTATAGAAGTAAGTGTTAGAAAGCACATTTTCTTTGGCTTTTGGCAAGAAAGCTAACAAAAAACATATGCAAGTGTTTTATGTAGACGAAATTAAATTTTTAAACGTTTTCTAAAAATATATTTTTAAGTATAAGTATTCGCGGTGTAAGTTAGTCGGTCGAGCATCTCACTGTGATTGATGGCGCGGACGCTCGCGACGGAATACATTATCTTGCTTTTTATTCTCTTGACAAAATTTTATTCAAGTTAAAACCCGCATAATTTATTCGTGAGAAGCGTCTAGACTGCTTGGTAACATTTATTTAGCACAAGTGTATGCGCGCTGCTTCGTTTACATACTATGTTATACTGTTATATATTCATAATGCTGCTTCATAGCAGATAAGAGAGGAGTTGGTGACACGACACTCTGTTTACTGTCTTCTGATCCAATTCGAGTCATTGGATGCTAAGTGACGGAACTCAATGCCGCAGTTTATCTTAATGATATACTCATCTAACACTTATAGTTAGATACTTAAATAGCTTACGAAATCCTGTACTTTTTGAAATATACAATTTATGACTAAGTTACTAAATATATTTTGAGTAACTGATAAGTTATCTGTATATTATTTTCAAAGAACATGCTGGACCAATTACAAAACCTTATACCATTTTTTTTAAATAAAAAAAAATTACTATAAGGTATGCATATGTTTTGAGAAATAACATGTAGCTATCAAATGTTAGACAAACATGACCATTAAATATTAACAGTGAAAAACCTCTATGAATATTTTCTCTACAAAATGTAATTTACTATAATTATATAAATATTACTACTTACTATAATACCTTTTTCGACATAAAATATAACTTTATTTGTAGTTATAGTATTATTTTTAGCTTCACTCAACCCTGGCATTAAACAGGAAAGAGAGAGAGAACCTAGTGGTAAGACACTCTGTCTCCATTTTCCACGTAATGTCGAAACATTGAATGTCGAGTGGTGACACAACCCCGCACTTATTTCTATGGTAAAATAAAAATAAATTAAATATAATATTGTCTAATAATATTCCCTCCTAGTGGAAATTGTCGCGTTAACAGTCGGTCACTATCACATTGCGTAAAAATGGCGTCGTTGTGATATTTATATTGAAATATATTGTTTTTATTCTTCTATGAAATGGCTCCAACATGAACACATAAAAAGTAGTTAGTATTGGCTGTAACGCAACATCCGGTATGCGGTATCCCGTATTATTTATATAATCAATTGTGAAAGTGTGGAAATCAATTCCAAAACTGTCGCGTTTACAGGCAACCACCATCATACTTCACCATGATGTTCTCATTGTAAAATTTATTTAGAAATATATTATTTATTCTACTAAAGGCTCTAACACGAACAGTGAACACATAAACAGTAGTTAGTCAGTATTGTAAGTAACGCAGCATCCTGTACCCGGCATCCGGCAGCGCGTTGCAGTTCGCAGCTCGCAGCTCGCAGGTGTTCCCTTAACTTTCCATTCGTACCATTTGTTTTATCTCAAACTAATGTACGAGTGTTGTATATGTTCTCGTTAAGGTCATTTTATTGTGTATTTAAATTTTATATATTTTTAACCGACTTCAAAAAATGAGGATCTTTTCTATTCGATTGTTTTCTTTATGTGTGTATGCAGTAAGCATAACTATACGAGTATACTGGGTGGACTTACTTTGATGGTTATTTTTATATGATAGCCATTGTTTCTGATGTAGTCCCGTTTAAAATTATTTTTAGAGTTATTTGTAATAATTTTACTTTTTAGTGATTTTTATTTGGAGTCGCTTTCTTTTTTGTTTCAAATTTTAATTATTATTTTAAAGTTGTTACTCTTAATTGTATTTACCTTAATATCAGAATGGAAAAATACAGAGAAATACGTGTCTAATAACTTAGCAAGCCTTACTTAAATAGCTCCTTGAGACAGTGACGTCATTCATAAGAGCTACCTCCTTAAACCATTGCCTATAGACACCGATAAGTTAATAAGATTAGTAGAGTTAAGCAACATACATTCCAATCAGAATTTGATGGGTGTGCAGATCTTTTTCATTGTTTATAATTTATATATTTTGAAGTTGCGTACTACTGCAAGACAGTGGCTGATTACGAATAACCTGCGAACAAACAAGATATTTATAGTGATCTATAAAAATATATTTTAAACATAGCTTCACGCTGTATCCCGCATAAAACAGGGTAGGCAGAGGGAACCTCGTGCTAAAACACTCCGTTCCCAACTTTCCGCCGAATCCAGGTATTGCTTGCTGAGTGGCGGAACTGAACGCCCCGCTTTGTCTTGTTACCAAACCCAGGAATTGAAAAAATCAATTTTATGGAGTGGGAATCGAACCCATAACCTGTTACGTTTACAGCCGCACGCTTGTCCCTCCACGCCACTACAGGCGTTATATATTTTAATGAAATATTTTTATTGTATTTAATCCAGTAACATTAACTCGTGTGACAGTCATATAGCACTTGTAGCGTCGCTAGTCGCGAATTCAAAGCTTTATGTATTGTTTTTATTGTTGCATTCATTCCGAGACTCGGCAGCTTCCAATATATTGTATAATATATTCCTTGTAGAATAAAGAACATATTACAAAGTGTATCCTGTTAAGATTATAAATGTAAAAATAATTGCCAAGTTATGTAGAGTGGATCTCTATAGATATAATGGCAATAAATTTTAATCCAATTAAAAGGAATTAATCGAAATTATAAGGATCTCATATGTTTGGTTTATAATTTTAATTTTCAAGCTTCCCGCACAGTGGCGCACCAGTGACGAGAGGTGAAAAAAAAATAGGCAAGTCGGTAAATTAAGGGCAGCCAGTGTATATTTAGGGACGCCGGCAATTTTTAGGGAAGCCGATATATTTAGGGAAATCGGTATAGGATGTATTTAGTAATTTCACTATACAATTTTGGCGATAACCTTTTTTTTTAGGTCTATAAGAGGTCAGAGCTTGTTTTTTCGCAATTTTATGCCCACTAATATTTTTTACCTCTTACACCTTATTTCACTTTGTTTTTCAAGCTTCACATTTTCCTAGCGAGCCTTTTTTTCGGTTTCATACTTGTACTTTGAAAAGATTGGCAAGCTGGAGGGAATCGAGTTTTATGGACGCTTCGCCACTGGTAGTAACAGGGAGCGTAATGTAAACACATTCCGTTCTTCAGTTCTTCAGCAGAACCCACCCGAATTCAAGAAATTTCGTGTCTTAAAAGAAAATATTTTTAATCTAACCAATTTCTCGAGTGGAAATTGAACATACAATTGGTTTACAATATTGTAAACATATAGAGTTGTAATTTATAGAATTATATGTTTATATGTTTACAATTTTGTTTGGTGGTAGGAGGTTCGTCCTCCGACTGGCTCGCGACCACTATCATGTCAAAGACGAACCGCCAAATATCTTATGATGTGTTCCGGTTCGATGGCATGTAAGCCAGGTTTTCCCCTTTCCCACCCATCCTTTCCCCAAAATGTGGTGGTTCCGATAGCGGACTACAACATTATCCTCCCCTTCCATCTGTATTCTCTAGGTTGACAACGCATCTGCAACATATCTGTTGTTGTAGATGTTCATGGGCGAAGGTAACCACTTTCCATCAGGTGGTCCTTCTGCTCGCTTGCCATCCGTTATCCATAAAAAAAAAAAAAAAATATGTTTACAATATTGTTTATTACTGGTTTTATAAAAATAAAACCAGTTTTGCATATAAAAACAAATATAATAAAGAGACAAAATAATGAAAGAACACTAATTAACAGACGAATAATATTAATTCCATTAAAATTCAATGAATCTGACACAGTTTCAACATATCTCCAAGATCATGAATGATACCACTACTTAAGTAACCAACTTAAGGAAATCCAAAAGCTTCTCAAAACAACGTAACGTAAATCGCTTCATTTATTCTGACGAAGACTATTCGTAGAAACAAATAAAGTAAATAGAAGCGCTTAAGCAATGAGTGCTGACGTCACCCCGAGCCCGTACTGAGCGCACTTGTACGCTTACAGTGATATATTGATTCCGCTTAAAGCATTCTTTACGTACTATTCTATTTAAATTAGCATTTAAAATTCATTTGAACTTGATTTGTAGTTGTCTTTTTTAATAAGATAATAAAGATTTTGACAAAAAAAAGACAACAGACTTCAAGGAATGTGTTCTGAAATGTACAATTATTACGAATAACAAGAGTATGACGCGTACGTCATATTGTAATTAAATTAAATGAGTTCAAATCATAAGCAGTAACTATGATATAAAAAATACGACTAACTTCGACTAACGGAGTATCTTGACACTAGGTTCACTCTGCCTACCCTGCTATGCTAGATAAATCATGTTTCATAATCAAGCTTTAAAAAAAATAAAACAAATTAACATAAAACCCATTTCTGATGACGTCATTCTTCTTGCTCAATGCAAGTAAATGTAACAAGTTCAAATTTACGGCGATGCTTAAAAAGTAAATCCTCCAGGAGCGAGAAACTCGATGACTCGGGAAAATTAATATGCCATAGGGACTAACACGGGTATGTGTACTGTGTAGGAAACGTTTGACAATTCCTAAAATTTTCCTTGTTTTTTTCGTTCTTTTCTTCTTGCTATAAACATAAACGTAATTTTCTATAATTAATATAACTACGTTACAATTCGTATATTAAAATTCGATCCCAACTCGGTGAAATGAGAAAAAACGTGGCATTGACTCACCCAATACGATGTGTCGATTTGAGACTGAAAGAAGAGAATGGAGTGCCTGGACGCTAAAATCTTTGTGACTAACATATCTTGCAAAAATAAGCATGAAACTGTAAATATTTTATTGTACCTATCATTAAACAATATAAATTACAAAGAAACAAACAGAACTAAATTTCTTTTACATACATACATAGCTTCACGCTGTGTCCCGCATACAACAGAGTAGGCAGAGGGAACCTGAGAACCTAGTGTTAAGATACTCCGTTCCGCCGAATTGAGTACGCCGCGCTTTGCCTTCTTACCAAACCAAATAAATTAAAATACAAAATTTTTATATTTCCTGGAGTGGGAGTCGAACCATAACCTGTCACGTTTACAGTCGCACGCTCGTGTCTCTGCGCCACGCCAAGCGTTTAAAATTCTTTTCTCTCCCAAATTTTAATATAAATGTTGTAGTTATAGTAAAATTATGGCATCTAAATAAAATTAAAATACTTTAGCAGTTTAAAATAGATTTTAGCCTTATAAATTAGTTGGTAAAGACTAGCTATAAGTTACAGCTATCAACGAGTAGTGGCCATTACGTCGGACGTTGAATGGCCCAGGGCGAGGCTTAGGACGGACACACTAAAAAGCTTTGTGTAAAGTTAACTGTTAGAGAGAGGGAACACTTAATTATGTGCGAAGAGGTATTGTCACCCGAATGTTATGATAATTAGGACTCTACATTTATTACTGTGTTACTTCTAGTGCCCTTTCATTAATTATAATGAGGGTACAAGTATATGTAAAATACTTGGTTTGGTTGAGTTATTTTCTAAAATATTACTTCTTTAGCAATTGTGTTTCGTATTTTAATGAATATATATATAAATATATTTAAGAAAAAGTAGCTTCACGCTTCATCTCGTATAGCCACTCAGTTCTACTTTTTGACCAAATTTAAAATATTGCGTGGTAAATGGCGGAACTCAACGCCGCCCTTTATCTAACGAGATCAAAGAAATGAAATGAATGAATTAATTAATATAATATAGAGAAACAAACCTACTACGAATTATGTTTGGAGTCAGACGTTATACCAATACGCCAAAATTTTAATTATTTAACTATGAATACTATCTATGGATTTTTAACTTAACTCCCCAATATACAATTTACCAAACAAAAAATAAAAACAGATACCAAAGTCCAAAGCTGTACCATTCCAAATATTTCCAAATAATTGTCCTCCATAAAGTAAAATAGGCACTTAAATAACGCCGTCCGTATATTTTTGGCAATGAAAATTCGTCGTTTAACGAGCAGTTACTCAGCGAGGCGGCCGTACGTTACGACAGTCTCCACTCATTACCGGCGTCAGAATGGCCCACCGGAGAGCGAGGCTTAGCTCGCACACCAAACAGCTTTGCAGAGAGATAAATGGCTAGTGGCAAGTAAGATAGTGCTCTCTCGCTACTAAATTGTGCTATATAAAATATACTTTATAAATGTTGAATAAAATTAACGCCTTTCGTAGAGCTGAGGGCAAGCGTGCGACTGTAAATACGACAGGTTGTGGGTTCGATTCCCACTCCTGGATTTCCAGGAGTGGGAATCGAATCAGGTTTGGTAACAAGGCGAACCGTGACGTTGAGTGCCACCACTCAGCAGGCAATGCCTCAATCTGGTGGCAAGTGGGGAATGGATTAGAGATCAAAGAATCTTAACACTAGGTTCTCAGGTTCCCTCTGCCTACCCTGGTATCTGCGGAATATAGCGTGAAGCTAAAAAAAAGAAAGCAGTGCCTCTGCGCCACGACAGGCCTCAATTTTCTTTAACATTCATTAAATATATTTTATTTAGCACAATTTAGTAGCGAGAGATCAATATAACTATAATTTAAATATGATATTGATCATAATTATTGAAATATAATATTTACCTGTATTTAACTAAATTTGATCAATAATTACTATAAAAAGTACTGACTCCACATAAATATCAGAAAAGTAATCAAATAAAACATACGAAAGCCTCAGCTCAGCAGTGATGGGACTCTATCGGCATTAGGCAGCTCCGACCGCGCTTGTCCTCGACCGCGCGATCTAATAACGAACAACTTGGATTCTACTTCAATAAACGAAATCATGTGTTACTATTTTATATATCACTAGCTATAGCTCGTAACTTTGCTTGCGTGGACTCATTTCTCAAGAGATTTAGAAAAAGGAACCTCGTTCCCTCCTTCTCAATTCTACTGTTTTTTTTATATGTTTCCGCATAACTTTTTATTGTGTGAACCAATTTAGATGATTCTTCTTTTATATGAAAGCTAATGCTTCTATTGTAAAGCTAAGATTTGGCTAGTAGTGTTTGAGGTATTCGTAATAATACTACTATATAGTGCATGTTTTTGAATTCGGTTTTCGTTTTTGTTTAATATCTTAATGACTTTTTAATAACTTCACGCTTTATACCTAGCGGGATAGTCAGGGAGCACGGAGCATCAACTACTACTGTCCCTAAATATTTATTTTGCATTATCCACAATCATTCACCTCTTCGAACATGCTCTCTGGTGGTGATGGATATGACCTTTCCTCATTCCTTTTTAATGATCTTCCTCTACCTCTCTTGTGTGTACTTATAAAACCTAAAATTTTATCCTGTCCCTATTCCCATAGGTATTCAAAGAAAACCTTTCTAATCGCTCACCTACGATCACCAAAGAATTTAAATGTTCAATTTCTGTTTTCTACGCCCAATAGTTTATGTATAGTGTTGTCTGGCAGTCAGGTTTTTTTATAGTAATATTTAATGTTTATCATTATGGTTCTATTTAGACGTTTTCAAAAATAATGGTTGGGGATGATCAGAGAGAAATAAGACAATACATTCAAGATAATATATTTAGAATTCAAGACTTGAGTATCTTTAGTGACGGAAGTCAACGCGGCGCTTTGTTTTTGTAGAGCCGAGATATACAAATAATATCAATAAACCTAATTTTTCCCCCTTTTGGAAATTGAACCTACAACCAATCGCGTTTACAGTCAGACGTTGTCTCATAACGCCACGGTGGTCTTTATAGGTAATAATTTAAAATATATTTATTTTCCAGACCCAGATATATTTAGGGTTACCCGTAGGCTATATATCGTGACAGTCTACAAGCATTTAGTGCCACAGCCGTAGGCATGTTTTAACATAATTTAGGCATATACTTATTCATTTAGTCAAAAGGTTAAGTACATTTTCTCCAAACGAATATTTTACACTACTCTAAGTTCTGCTACTCATACATACATACATACATAGCTTCACGCTGTACCCCGCATATAGCAGGGCAGGCAGAGGGAACCTAGTGTTAAGACACTCCGTTCCCCACTTTCCGCCGAAATGAAACATTGAATGCCGAGTTGCGGAACTCAACGCCGCGCTATGCCTTGTTACCAAACCCAAGAAATGAAAAATTCAATTTCCTGGAGAATCGAACCCACAACCTGTCGCGCTTACAGTCGCACGACAGGCGTTAACATGCAATATCTTGAATTCGCGCGGAAGGTGGAAGACGGAATGTCTTGACTTTAGGACTCTGACTACCTTGCAATGCGGGAAAAAACATAAATCTTTATACACTCGTATGTATATGTATATATACATATATAATTTTTTATTTCTTTTTATTTTATGTATAAATAGGAGATTCATATTTTATTCCCCATAGTAAGGTAGCCAGAGAGGACCTAGTGTCAAGACACTCCGATCTCTAGTACAGCACTGCGACGATGGTCTATATATGTATATGTAACTTTGTCTAATTTACAAATACTGGCTTGGAATATATTTTCTGTTCTTTACTAATTCAGTTGTATTCACCTGAGGCGAATCCGAGCGAGTAACAATGGCCATACAAATTTAATCGAGATATCGATATTGCGTCCAATATTACATTAAAGCAAGCAATTTAGCTTCGAGTATAACATCGGCTACAGTAGACTGTTGCCACTTGCGATATCGGATATACTAACCTAATGTTATCTGGTACATATATCTATATGTTGCTGTGTTTGAATAGTTCATACTAAAACATACAATAAGTAAGATTTCAACATAAAAAGAAAATTGACTTTAAACAAAATTCCCTAAAAAGTTAAATTATTACGAATAACTCAAAAACTCGTCAGATCTAAACTAAATTTAAATGATATCACATTTGGGATGAGAACATTCGACTACAGAAAAATACCGCAGACAATTTCCAAACATAAACGCCTCCATTTTTTTATGTCGGCTTAAACTGTATACGATAGAGGACATAAAGATTTCTTTAGAGAAATAGGCGGTGTCTGTCGACCTTCTCGTACATACGTACATACTTATGTGATCTGGTCTATATAAATGTATTTTAAAAACTTTTATATGCACGAGCTTTCACAACATACATTAGTATGCATTTTATATTGTCATATGATTTTTTTTATTGAAACCGCAATGTCTTGCAATCAAGTAAAAGGAAGACATCGAAGAGTTTTTACACTAAGTTCCTCTGAATCCACCTTACTTTGCTTGATAAAGCTAATCGAAATACTTAACGCTGTACAAAGCAATTAGTATAAAATAAAACAAACAAAATATTATATTTATAAAGAGAACAGTAAATACGAGTATACACCTATACTATATATAACAGTATGTCGGAAGTTAATTTGACTATATATTTACTACTAATATAAATCAAAAATATAATCACTTTAAAATAATATAATGTAGCTTTTAATATAATTCGCAACGTTACAATAAGCTTACTTGACTCATTTCGGATTAAGCCTTAATTGGTCATTTTATTGTTAAGCCTGCGATATGATGTTTATTCATAAAGTGTTTGCAGGCAAAATTTATTCAACGTATTTTTACAATTAGTAGCTTCACGGTTTAGCCCGCATAGCAGGGTAGTCCGAGAGAATCTAGTGTCTAGATACTCCATCTCTCACTTTCAAGAGAAAGATTTCCGATTTCTTTAAAGATAAAGAAATCGGAATTTACTCCGTTATAAGTTCAAGTGTTGACGGACCACAGAGGTATAACAGAATATCTGCACATGCTTAAGTTATAAAATTCCTCAAGCTGAGCATGAGAATGGAGGATAGTCAGTAGGCCATGTACTACTAGAATGCCCAAAATTTAAGGCTACCCAATTTGATCGAGAGAAACTTGGCTGAGATTAATCTTTCAAGCGTCATGGCAGATGCGAACTTTCGGTAAGTGTTTCTTCATTACGCAAAAGTGACTTTCCGAATCGCAGCCTACAGGAACAGCTCCCAATTCCTTTCCTTCTTATTTGATCGCCGCCTTCTCCCCTAGTTCGGCGGTTAGCTTGAGAAAGTTGATTGCCTCATGGGCGTTACTTCGATTAAGCCGTTGTCATGTTCCACCACTTGGCTTGGATCCGTGACGTGACTTACAGACGCACATCGCCGAGATTAACGGAAGATTGAAGTGTTTCGGTGGCATTCGAGTAGTGGCGGTCGAGGAGGACCACCATGAGGTTTTACTAGATATACTGATGGCCTACATTTGTCTGGAGTCCCACATTTTAAGGTGTTGTACACATGATGTAAAACCAAGAGCGTCATTCCATGTTGAAACGTGAAATACATTTTGGTACGAATATATAATTAAATATCTCGTACCATATAACAAGTACCGTCGAATACAACATACACAGTACACACTCGTGGCATAAATAAAGCTCATTAAGCAGATTCCGTGATGTTCCCAAAAGTTCGACATAATGGCGCAACTCCAATATTTAGCAGAAATAAAATTACGTACTCGGAGTGTTCTTTACATTGATCATTAATTCATACAACGCCCTGCATGGAACCCTTTTAAATATACATTGAACTGTGTGTTGAAATTTTCAAACGTATTTGGACTACAAGATATTAGACAGAATATTACAGTACGTAGAGAGGACAATACAGTCTTGTACGTCCCGGCTCTTTGTTAACTTTTTAACCAACTTCCTAAAAAGAGGTGATTTTTATATGACAGTGATTCTGATGTAATCCCATACAAATTTTTGTTCAGATGGGATGAGTAATTTTTGCGTAATTAATAATAATTTTATTTTTTTATGCCTTTTACTTGAAGTCGGTTATTTGAAAATTAGTTATTTAGATAAGTAATTGTTTTATTCTTAATAATAACTTTTCTTTTTACAGTTACTTATTTTTCGCATAGCAGTAAATAAAGGTATGTATAGAAAGAATCTTATCTCAAGACACTCCGTTTTACACTTTCCATGCAAATTCTACACACAGAGTGTTGAATAACGGAACTCTGTATAACTTGTAAATTTGTGGAAAATTGGTTCTTGGAACACTTTCCATTTTAACTTATAAGTTAATAAATTATTTGACTTTATAACGCGACAGGTTGTGGGTTCGATTCCCACTCCAGAAAATGGAATTTTTCATTTTTTGTGTTTGGTAACAAGGCAAAGCGCGACGTTGAGTTCCGCCACTCAGCACGCAATGCCTCAATTCAGTGGAAAGTGGGGAACGGAGTGTCTTAACGCTAGGTTCCCTCTGTCTACCCTGCTATATGCGGGATATAGTGTTTACTTTTTACTTTACTTCAAAACAAATAAAAATTGAATACAGTCCAGGTTACATTTAGCTATATATGTAATATTATATACTATAGTCTATAAAGTGGTCTACCCGTGACATTTCAGCGAGTCAAGTCCTAAAGCGCTTAGCGTAACATCTCCTCAGATTTACTGGTAACCTGGTAATGGTAGTGCATTGGATGCATTATTCATGGACACCACACGAGCGCCGCATTAGGCGGTGTCCTGGAGGGAAGCCTTTCAAACGCTTTATATATATATATACGTATCTCTACTTTTGGTTAAGTGTGAAGTAAGATTTTATTATATTTCTTCTATTTTCACGCTGTATCTCGTACATAGAAGGGTAGGCAGAGGGAACTCGAGAACCGAGTCTTAAGACACTCCGTTCTATTAACAATTTCCATTCCCCACTTTCCGCCAAATTGAGGCATTGCATGCTGAGTGCCGGAACTCGAGGACTCGCTTTGCCTTGTTACTAGAGCGAGAGAATGAATATTATATATATTTAATATTTTCATTTTCTGAAGCGCGAATCGAACCCACAATCTGCATTACATAGTCACACGCTAGTACCTCTGCGCCACGACTGGCCTGTTATCGTTTTTTTAATATAGTAATATTTTTTTCAATTCAGCGGAAAGTGGGGAACGGAGTGTCTTAACATTAGGTTCCCTCTCCCTACCCTGCTATATGCGGGATACAGCAAGAAGCTAAAAAAAAGAAATATGTGCAACTTACCATTTCAGCGTATACTTGATCAACAATAGTTACTCATACATTATAAATATCTATTTATATGTTAATAAATACCAAAATATATAAGGAAATGAGATTTTCCACCATATTACTACATAACATACTTGCTGTGTTCTCTCTCCCCCCTCGTCTCTCAACGCGACGTGATGCGGGAACTCATTTCACCCTTCACTTGCATCGTATTACGAAATTGACCAATTTAAGTTTTGCTAGAAATTTTCAGAGAAAACTTCATTGGCTTACAAATTTTGATTTTTTGATAAGATTTTGCTATTATTATGTTTTGGTATCTATAAGTTATTTATTTTGATATCTATAAGTTGGTTATTTTCCATATAAAATAAAAAAAATGTCATAAAAAATATATTGTGACATCTATTATTTATGTAAACTAGTTGTTACCCGCATGTTCGTTTGGGAAGACTTTATAATAATTTAGAATTCTGCTTATGAACATCTGACACTATCAGCAGAAAACGCCCACCATCATCATTTTGTGAAAACATAAGAAAATGATTTTCTTATTTCAAAAAGATTTTCTTATTTCAAAAAGACGCTTGTCGTGGCGCAGAGGCACAAGCGTGCGACTGTAAAAGCGAAAGGTTGTGGGTTCGATTCCCACTCCAGGAAATGGGTTTTTTCATTTTCTGGGTTTAGTAACAAGGCGAAGCGCGGCGTTGAGTTCCGCCACTCAGCACGCGATGCCTTAATGAGGCAGAAAGTGGTGAACGAAGTGTCTTAACACTAGGTTCCCTCTGCCTACCCTGCTATACGCGGGATATAGCGTGAAGCTATGTTTGTATGTATGTATGTCTATTAATGTTCGTCATCAGATCTTCCAGATCTTCAAATTTTATATGTCCATCAAAAGTACCCATAACACTGAATCATTTTTACTAAAACGGCATTTCCTTTTATTTTATATACTAATTGGGCTGTTACAGTTCTTCACGAGAAGTTCCAAATTTTAAATTTAAATTATTAAACGACATGTCGTGTCATTGGCGGAACTGAACGCCGTATTTTATCTTACCAAAACTCCTTTATTCCTCCAAATACTATTTCCACAGAGAAATGATTATATTCAAATTTTCATCAACACTAATATAAGATAATGGTGTAATGGTTAATGAGGCGCGTGTATGAGCAGTTACTGTGAACAAGGCATTCCGAGGTAATTACTGTTACTTACGTTTGCAGACTCAACTCAGAGTCAAGTAATTAGTGTGGTTCACTTTCATGGTAAATGTATGTATACATGTGTTATGGTATAATTAGCTGGCAAATTCGTTAATCACCTGTAGTTACAGTATCACTGTTTTTTCTAAGAAAAATCTATATATTAAATACGTAAAGCAATAACTTTGTACCCCTATTTACGAAAACTACGCGGACGGAGGAGCAAGGAAAGAGGACAGAATGATAATATATTTTTAAAATGATACGTAAAAATATATATTATATTTAGAAAAATGAAATAAATGTTACACTACGAGTACTATGGTTTAACATCCACGTTTATATATCGTCACTATATAAACCTATATATATTGTATATTGTTAGGCAGCGTTGGTACCGCGTCAGTGGGGACACTAGTATATATAAATACTGTTACTGTTGTTACCTGTAGAAATTAAAATGTATATTGTAAGAAACCCTAAAAAGCAGCTATTGAACGTAAACACCATCTTTACACCTTTTCAAGAAGAACCTAGTGCTTAAATACTGCTTTCTTTTCGCCCGAATCTGAGAACACCGCGCTTTTTCTTATCAGAGCCGAAAGTGATTAAAAAAATGTATAAGATTTTGGTAATTATTAAATGTACACGTAAATAAAATCAGTATTATTATGAAGATTTTATTTACGTGTACATTTAATATGAAGACATAACATAACTTGTTGAATTTTTTTTCAATTTTGGGTGAAATATGGAGAATGGAGATTCTAGACACTAAATTTTCTCTATATGTAAGGAAATACCATTGAATTCCTTTCTTTAGTAGTTCGAATTTGGGCGTGCTTTACTATTGTTGATGTTGATTAGATAGATGGCGTGAGTGGTTAGGAAAATAAGATTTAATTGTAAAGACAAAATGGCGTCAGATTTACAGTGATAAAAATAAAAGTGAATTGAAGATTATGTTAAGTAATGAAAAGAGATCGACAAAGTAACTTTAAATGTCGTTTCTTTGTTTAACAGGTAATTGTAGTTGTGTATTTGTATTTTCCTAGTGTAAAAGTTATAAAAATAAATAAAACTTTGTTTTACAGAGCAACACATAGTTTAATTTGTCGAGAGTTCTCACAGAATTGACTAAATTGACTTATATATATATATATCTTTCTATGCTGAGCAGGAAAAAGGGCGAAAATGCTAAAAAGAATATAAAGACAAAATCCGGATTATTTAAAAGATTTTTATTTAAGCTACTCTAACAATATACATCACATATAAAATATACTCAAAATACTTATCTAACCTTCATTGTTCATACAAACACATACACCTTTATACTGTAATCTAATGCAATAAAGAAAAAAGGTACACAACCGGACAAGTAGATGGTTGAGATAGCCGTCACTCACAAAGGGACGACCGTCATAAATGTATGTAAGGTATCATTTGAAATTAAGATGGACTCCGCGTACCTTTTTAATCATATTTCATATAAAAACATAATTATTTTTGTTTAAGGGTCCGTAGTCGTAATACTGGAACATGCTCATATAAATATTTAGATATAGACGTGAAAAAGTATATATCTTTCAAAATATTTAGAGACCCTAATGGTTGCTAAGTTTATAAAATGTATAAATTACTAAGTCATACTAAATTTAAAAATAAATGGGGCAAAAACGCTTTTAGGTAGAAAATTGTTTAGATAACGTTACTTAAAAAGTTTATTTCAAAAGAAAAGTATGCGTTTTCGCCTTATTAACTCAACTTATTCACACCTGTATGAATATACATTATACATATAACTTAAATGATTCCATTGAAACAAAATATGAACAATACAAAAATATTCTTACTGCAATGCAATGCGTAATAAACACAGTGAGAACCTAGTGTCAATGTACTCCGTTTTATATTTTCACCCGCAGTCAAGACATTATGTGTTCAGTTGCAGAACTCAACGCCGCACTTTATCTTATCAAAGCGAAGAAATTAAAATAATTTAAATATAACTATTCCCCCGAGTGGGAATAGAATTCACAACCATCAAGTTTACATGTAGATAGTGTTTGGGATAGACCAGTACGCCATGATGACCTCAAAAACATGTATGCATCAGTAGCGAGGGGTGAAAATTTTAATTAGGCAAGCCGGTATATTTAGTGAAGCTGATATATTTAGAGAAGCCAGTATATTTAGAGAAGCCGGTATATTTAGAGAAGCCGGTATATTTAGGGAAGCCGGTATAGGAAGTAAAGGTATTTCGTAAATCGCAAATTTTGGCGATGACCTTTTTTTAGGGGAAATCTCACATTTTTTTTTTTTTGCAATTTTATACCTAACATTTTTCTGACGATTATTTTTTAGTTCTCACACCTTTTTTTACCTTGCTATTTTGCAAACTCAAATACAATTTGATTTTACTTGTATTTTAAAAATAAGTAAGCTGGTGGAAACCGTGTTGTATGGACGCCTCGCCACTGGTACACATTTAATATAATGAATAGATTTATAAAAAAACATAGTTTTCATAAATAAATAATAAATAGAGAACATCACATAACCTTAAGTTCTTTTGTCAATATTTAAAAAAAACATACTTAAAATCCTTTCATAATTCATATTACATTTACGTTCACACAAACATGACTGTGAAAGGAAGTTATTTAAATAGGCATTTGTATGTAGAAGTGCGGTATACGTTGTAAATACATTAAAAAGTCTTTTTCATACACGTGGGGTTAGCAAAATAATGTTTATTTATTATTATTTTTTAACGCCTGTCGTGGCGCAGAGGCAAGAGCGTGCCACTGTAAGCGCGATGGTTGTGAGTTTGATTTCCCTTATGTTTAAATTATTTTTCTTTTTCCTGCTCTGGCAAGACAGAACGTGGCGTTGATTGTGATACAGCGCCTGGTACTCGATTGCATCGAGTCCGCAATTCTTATATGGGACAATGTGTACGCTTTTACGATAGGATCTCAGAAAACGTCCAAGAAATTTCCATTTCACAATTTAAAAAAAATGTGAAAAGACGTTTGTTTGAGAAAAGTTATTACCTAATTAGTGATTTTACAAATGATAACATACCTTGGTAATGAAATGCTCGCTCCACTGCGTCAAGATGGCGTTTATTTTGCTAATTTTATTTAAAGATTTTTTTATTTTTTATTATACAATGTACATTGAAGCCGGCAAGCAAAGTTACACGATGAATAGCTACAGTAGCTCTCAGTAAAGTTTTCATGCAGCTCGCTTTATTCACTAAAAGTCATTCCGTAAATAAAACTAAGTTAATTCCATTACAGCCAGTGTGTTTTGTGTTCGAGGACTATTTACAAAATAAATACTAAAATAAATATTCAAAATGTGAAACAAGACCGTCGTGGCGCAGTGGGACAGCGGATGACTGTAAGCATGATTGGTTGTGGGTTCGATACCCATTGAGGAAAATGTTTACATTTAAATTACTGTAGTTTTTTTGGTGATCGCAAAGCATGGCGTTTAGTTTCGCCACTCATCATAAGATATCTCGACTTCGTGAGAAAAGTGGATAATGAAGTGTCTTGACACTAAATGTTTTCTAACTGACAAAAACTGAAAAAATTGAAACTTATCTTGATGAATCCAGCAAAATTTACAAAAGATACTCTACAAGAGCCTTTATTCTCTTAAAATCATAAAAAGCAGGTTAACGGCTTATCCCACATAACAGGATAGTCAGAACGAACATAGTGTCAAGACACTCCGATCGCCGCTTTCCGCCTCACTTCGAGACAAAATACAAATACAAATATTCTTTATTGCACACAAATAAACAAATAACATAGAAGTACTCGTAGTAATAGCGTACAATAAGGCGGCCTTATCGCTTAAAGCGATCTCTTCCAGGCAACCTTTGGATATTGGATTTGTATAAAGTAGTGGAAGGCGGTGCACTAATCATTTACATTAAAAAAATTAAATTAAAATTAAATATATGTTAATTAAAAATACAAACTAAATACATAATTATATACATACTTACATACATTCATATATACATACATACATATATACATACATACATATATATATACATACATATATACATACATACATACATACATACATACATACATACATACATACATAAATAGACATTATATAGATTATATGTTTGAGACATATAATCAAAGAAAATAAATCTCTCATCATCTAAGAAAATAAATAAATAAACAAAGGCCCAAAATTAAATATTTAAATAATGATTCTTAAGTAGCTTTTTAAAAATAAATAAACTTTTGGCGCATCTTATTTCAAGCGGTAAACTATTCCATAGGTGGGCAGCTTTTATAGAAAAAGAATTTGAGGAAAAGGAAGAAGAGTGGAGAGGAATTTCAAGCAACCGGTTTTTGTCGGAACGAGACATTATGTTCAGAGGCGCAACTCAACACCACCAGAGCGGATGTATAAAAACAGTTTAAAAATAATCGTTTTCCTTAGTGGAAATCTATAATTTATAAATATTTTTAATTATGACAATTCTTTTAGCATTTTAATTAAAAATATAGTATATTTAACGCTCACTATAATCCACAATATCCCGGTGTACGGCGACAGGCGTCTAATTCATCGGAGCGAACAATGCAAGTGTGTCGTGTTAATCAGGCCGACTGAGCGCTGACGTACCTGTGCAGTGTGCAGTGCTACCTGCATATATGGCAGGTATCTACTTGTTACGTGGCCTGCACTACTGTACTATGATGTTTCTCATTAGCTACTGTCAACTCATGTATGCTTATTTTGTTTTTACTATTTTTCACCGATTTTACTTAAGAAATAAATAGCAGGTCCGATTTCAACCGTTTTTTTTATATCGCGTAACATTTTACTAAGAAAACCAATTTTCTTATGAAAGCTAATGTTTCTGATGTGATTCCCATTTAAATTTAATTAGTATATGATAAGTATTTTTTAAGTTATTCGAAATAATTGTTCTTTTTAGTGCATATTCTTTGTATATTGTTTTTTTTTTGGTAAATTTGTTTTTATTTATATATATTAAATCAATATCGAATCGGTTATTAGCTTTTACTTTTACACGCATGGCAGGGCGGTAGAAAGGTAAAATTTACCTAGTATCAAAACACTCCGTTCTCTACTATCCGCCCAAATTGGAACCAATGTGTTCTAGAGAGGCGGAAATTAAGACTGCACTTTTTAATAAAGCAGAGAAATTAAATCAATTGAAATAAAATCATTTTGAAGAGAATTAAACTAAAATTTTGTCCAATTAAGGCTTGCATTCACAATCGACCACACTTTACAACTTTACGAGAGAATGCTCTCATACATTATAATATATTGGAACTACGAAATTGACTTCCAACATGTAATTATGTAAAATTGGAAATTGCAAATGTAATGCATACTTAAATAGCCTATTAAAAATAGATATATTGCTTAATATAATAAAGATAAGATAAGCTATAATATATAGCATAAAAGAGTAATAATGATAGAAGAATATAGTGTCCAGACACTACGTTCTCCACTTTCCGCCCGAAATCTAGGCGTATTAAGTAGCAGAGCTCAACACCGCGTTTCGTCTTACCATATCGAAGGAGATATATTAAATTGAGTTAAATTATCAATAATGTATGAAAATTAAGTAAATATAGAAAATAAAATTAAACTAAAATAATAGTTAGCTATAGATAGGTCATGTGAAAGCAACAGGAGTACAGCAGTGTTTCCTAGAAAGTAGAGCAAGCCGCAGTTTATACAAGCGTAATACGAGTATAAGGGGTCTCTACGTAGACTTATTCTGCGTTTTTAGATACGTTTTTTTATCAGCTTCACGCTTTATCCCGCAAAGCAGGGAAATATTATAGTACCTAGTGATGATTCACTAGTCCCTAGCACAAATCAAAACTTATCTCTCTGCAACGCGATGGGCATTCGCATGATGAAGCCATAAAACCTCATCGAGTTTTCTTTCTGTGTTACAACATACGCCCTAATATTTTATTAGGGTAAGACAAAGCGTTGAGTTCCGCTAATCTAAATGTAATATTTAAAATTCAGACGAGAAGCGGATAACAATGCCTTGATACTAGTTTTCCTTTGTCTGTCCTGTTATGCGAAAAAAACGCAAAGCTGAAAAAAAATAGATTTTTTTAATCTTTAGGCAGATTAAAGATGGAAACATTTTTAAAACATCACTTATGTTTTTTATACAGACTATTTGTAAATGTTATACCTATAATATTTTTGTAACAATCTACAATAGATGTCAAAAAACCAGGTCAGCAGAAAATACAAAATTTCGAGGTACAAGAGTATAAATAACGCGCTGTAGAGCTCCAGTACAATTAACCGGTCGAAAGCTCTCCGAGGGAGATGGATGCAGATGCAAGTACATTATATTATCATAATATTATGCATATAAAAATGAAAGTTTTTTTTATGCCGCATTTTGTCAGATATAAAATCTGTCAAGTCAATGAGAGTCTTCTTATATGTTGTATAATGAATAAAAATGTATTCTGAGTGACGTTGCCATAGAACAGTGTCGATTGCACTATTTTGTTTAATGTTATTCATGTCATGTATACATAATATACGAGTATGTGTTTCCAGATTTAACATAACATTTTTTACGTCTTCGTCTTTCCCTAACCAAAGTAAACAGGCAGAACTTAGTGCTAAGATATTCTGAAAACGCCACGTTTTGTTAAGACAAAATGTGGCGCTTGAGAGACGTTTCATTTCTCCGTTTTGGCTTACCAAATGAAAATAATTTAAATATACTCATTCCCACTAGTGGTAATCAAACCCATGACCAATAGTGTTTACAGTCAAAAGTCAAAGTCAAATATTTTATTCAAAATAAGAAGTTACATGCTTCATTTTTTGAACATCAAATAAGTTACCACCGTTTCACTAAATTTAATGCCTCAGATCTGAGAAGAACTACCGCAAGATATATTTTTTTTCACGCTTTATAATTATTTATTAGTTTTTGAAACATTCGTGTAGAGTGACGAAACTCAACGTTGTGATTTGCCTTATGTGTTTTGTGGACATTGAATCTACAACCAATTACGTTTACAGCCAGAAGTTGTCCCACTGTGTCCCAATGGAGTATTTATATATTTAGCGCCTGTCGTGGCGCAGAGGCACAAGCATGCGACTGTAAATGCGACAGGTTGTGGGTTCGATTCCCACTCTAGGAAATTGATTTTTTCATTTCCTGGTCTTGGTAACAAGGCAAACCGCGGCGTTGAGTTCTGCCACTCAGCACGTAATGCCTCAATTCGGTGGAAAGTGGGGAACGGAGTGTCTTAACACTAGGTTCCTTTTGCCTACCCTACTATATGCGGAATGCGGAGTGAAGCTATGTAATCTTCTAGAAAACACAATAACATCATATGAGAACAACATCAAACACTACGTATATAACAAAGTTATCTCTAAGCACAAGCAACATGTAAGTTGCTGTGCGCTACGAGTCCATTACTTAGGAGTTACTAATTAAATTATAGAGACGCCCTGGACAAGAGAGTGCGGAGCTTACTGTGTATTAGAAGTACATTAGAAGATTAAAACTACTCTACTCTTTGAGACTACCGTGGCACAGTGGGGTAGTAAATATCATCTGTTACTATTGACTTCGTATTTGGAATTCCTTTTTCCTAACTCAGAAGAATGTTTAAATTTAAATAATTTTCAATGTTCCTCATTTTGGTAAGGCAAAACGCGATGTAGAGTCCCGCCACTCAACGCGGTATTGAATATCTCGCTATTCTCTTGAATTGGCGTATCTTTCCTCATTAAAAAAATCCTTTTTTAGACTAAATTTCACTATCCTAGGAACTTAAGCCAAAAGTGTTGCCATACCATGATTTCTTTTATTTATACCAACATTTAAGTTAAAATAAAGCTGCCTCATGCTTTTCCCTCATAGCAGGTTCGAAAAAATCCTGTTGGAAAAACACTTGGTTCTTCGCTTTCCATTTGAATTCAAGACGAGATGAGGAACTCATGTATGTTGAACAAAGGAACTCAACGCCGCGTTTTGTCTTACCAAAATGGCGAGATGAAAATAAGCATAATCATTCCACTGAATGGGAATCGAACCCAATAACATCGTGCCACCTCAATATAGATAAATCAATTACCGATAGCCATTACATGTCTATAATTCAATCGATTAAATTAATATTTAGTAATAAATTCAAAAATATATTTGTTTATAATTTTTTCTCTTTGAATATCATATTGTTTACAATCGAGCAAGCAACTCAAAATAATTAAAATATCTATTACTAAGTAAGTAAAGTGGCCATTTAATTATCTGGCACTCGAGTAAAGAATCTAAAATAATGAACGCGGTACAATACTACTAGCATAAGTAGGTAAGCAGGGTAGAGACCGCAGCGGCCGCGATTGTTTCCACCTAATTAAATTAAAATTTCGATACTATTGTTATTAATTGCCTTTATGCGTTATGTATACGTATTTGTCTATTTTTAATTAATATAGGGTTGGTGATAAAAGTAAGATTAATATTATTTTATTATAAAGACAGGAGTGGCGCAGTGGAATCGTTTTTTTAGCGTCATGCTGTGATAAGTTTCGTCACTCAAACCGCAATACCTCGAAACCAGGCGGAAAGAGGATAACAGAGTATCTCGAAACTCTCTCTTGGTTCTCTCTGTTTACTCTGCTGTATGAAAAAAATATGCCTATGTAGAAAATTTCAAAGGAAATAGCTAGATATCCGTGTTATTATATTTCTCAAAAAATAATCGCGACGCGAACAAGATTTGAAGTTAAATTTATATGAAGACGCGCCGCTTGTGAATCACCACCCCTAACTGCTACTCCATCATTTTAATTCGAACAGTTAATATGCACATTATGACTGTTCAAACTCGAAACATACGGTTGATAATAATAATAACCACTTCATACAGTTCTCTTTCAATTTTAAGCTTTTCCTAGAGTAGAAGTAACCTAGTATTAAAATCGTTCTCCGCTTTCCACCTGAATTCGAGACTACTCGGTGGAACTTAACGCCGCTCTTCGTTTTATTAAACCTAGGGATCGAATCCACAACCATTGCGCTTACTTACACGCTCAGTCACATGGTGTTTAATCAAAAATGTATACTTTTCAGGGCAGATATTTTTAAGTTCATATCAATTTTAACCGTTTTCAAGTTATTTTTATACTTTTCTTGCCCAAAATATTTTTTTATTAAGTCATTTATTCATTCTGTTAATAAAGAACATTATCATACTATCCATATAGATACAAAGTATTTTAAGTATCGATCTCGTCTGTGAGTTGAACCCGTCGTCTGCGGCAAGTTGTCTGAGAGCTTTATGAGCCCCGCGAGGTGCGATGTGCGGACGCGCCACGGACGACGGGTGGCGGGCGACGGGCGGTGGGCAGGCGGTAATGCACCGAGAGTCATGCATAATATAATGCCCTAAAACCTTTGGACTGGTTAAATCTTTTACGAATTTAGGATTTAAAATTAGTTTAATTTACTGAAGTTAGAAATAATATATGGTAGACAATAATGGTGACTCAACACATATAGTACCGACTTTTATTTTGGGCTTATGAAGAGCGTAAGCATAGTGGTGTTCATTTTTAGAACAGCATGCCGCTCAAATGTTGGATTGAAGGACCCTGATAATGAATAGAGTCTGTAAATTTAAAATACAACAGCGCTTGGAGGTTGACTACAAGCATGACAAACTGAAAGGCCGGTCACCTACGTTCAGTTATAATTTTGTCGATAGTGCGCTCACATGCCAATAATGCAGTATTTCCGCACAAGTTTGGCTACACAAGGCAAATGCCATCACACAAACGCTAATATTTGTAGCGTTACTAAAGTCAACGTGACCCAAACCGATCGTAGATAATCATCATTAAAAAATCATCAAAATATAATAACATGAGAATTGAAACTTTTTTAAGCGAATTAATCTAATATCTTTACTATTCAACGGAGGGTGTCTGGTTTAAGTTAGGTTGTCCACTTTGCGGGAATTACATGAACGTAAAAGAAATGTGTAGGGAACTATTATTTGTAATTATAAATTATTTAGTATACTCTTATTAAATGTATTGCATTGTAACAAAATATTATAATGTATATATCTTTTATACATTATTCATACCATTTGTATATACACAAAATATTAAAACAAATTTATTTATTTAATTATAAATATTTATAATATTTAATTTTATATCATAAAGACGCGGACGAGACCGGCAGATATTTTGTTTATTTATTATTTATTTATTACATTTATTTACAGTAAATGTTGACATTCCAAAAGAAAATACACACTAAAATGAGCAAGAAAACCGCTGGAATGTCAGGTTTTGTGAGTCCTTGGATATATCTCACTAGGATTCCCTGTCCGGACAGATATCCAATGATTCCTGAACGGACTAGGTGTAGTACTGTTAAAAATATTGATAAATAATAAAAGGGATAAGGATTGGGAATGTATTCTTTATGTATTCCAATAAGTTAAATGGATAGATAATAATAAGTTTTATATATTTAATATATAAATATTATATTTGTAAATATTGTATATACGTATATATATATATGTATATATATGTATACATATGTAGATTATAAGTATCAAAAAGTTTATTATATTTATTTGTGATATAGCTACATACTTAACATTTTCTGAAACTACTGACATATTAACAATTAAATGTTACATTAATATTACGACCTAGTCGTTACTCGTCTCTCAACTGCGTTTGCATATTCTCTCTCTGTTCTCGTCATCTTTATAATATCCGTTATTATAGTCTTTTATTTTATTTTTTTAGCTTCACGCTGTATCCCGCATATAGCAGGGTAGGCAGAGGGAACCTGAGAACCTAGAGTTAAAACACTCCGTTACCGACTGTGGCATGCGTGCCGAGTGGCGGAACACAACGCCGCGCTTTGCCTTGTTACCAAGCCCATTATAATCATCGTTTATAGTTTATATATTTGTGGTGTACTTTATCGTGCTCGTGTATATTGTTCTGTTTTACCTTACATCTACAATAGTGTATTTATTAAAGTGGTATTGAAATATATGGACAGGATGTCCACTTGAATAGACAGCAGCAGTTTTATTACCAACCATCACCAACACTAAAGGTGTAACATTCGAATGTATAGATATTTATTACTTTCATATACTACTAACTACTGAACAGATTTAGAGGAAACTTTACAACAATACAGCTTTATACATCAGAACAACAATTTATAAGGATTTCGTGTATTTTGGGCACAATACATACATAATTCGCAAATACTCGTAGTGTCTCGTTCACAAACTAACTAAGTAACGTTAGATGGCTAGTTAATATTAATAGCAGTAGTAGAGGCCGCCTCTAATGCGGCGCGGTTCCCTTATGAATGCTCATGCATAATGTAGCGCGTTACCTGTCTGCCGCCGCTACCCGCGTCGCTCTGGCTGGACGCGTTTTAATAAAACTTTGCTATTTTAAACTTTAAAAGGTTTATTATTATCACTGAAAGCTGTTTCCTGTTATTGTTTGGTCTAAATATGTGGGATATTTTGGCTCAGGTCACATATGCCTAACTAAATATGATATTTTCGTCTTTTATTCCCACAAAATAATATTTGGGCCGATTAGACTAAGTACAGTGTTAAATGTCCATTTTTTCAATAAAAAGTTTTTAAGGTGTATTGGTATAGTGTCTAAGTGCGATAGGTTGAAAATGGAACTCACGTTCGATTCCAGCTCGGGGGAATAATTATTTTTTAATAATTTCCGTTTCCTCAATCTATCTAATAAGACAAAACGCGATTATGAGTTCCGCCATACATCACACTATGTATCGATTTCGATAAGTGGAGATCGGAGTTTCTTTCTCTTTCTTACCATCCTATGTGGTAAAAAGCGTAAAATTGTAAAAAATTGTAACTTTTTTCTTTTCAATCAATAAGACACCGATTTACTATGTATTAAACAAAATAATTTACTATATATTGCAGTAGAGCATACCATCTTAAATATATGTAACAAGTACATTATAACTAACGCCTGTCGTGGCGCAGAGGCACAAGCATGCGATTGTAAACGCGATAGGTTGTGGGTTCGATTCCCACTCCAGGAAATGGAATTTTTCATTTCCTTGGTAACAAGGCAAAGCGCGGCGTTGAGCTCCGCCACTCCGCACGCAGTGTCTCAATTCCGTGAAAAGTGGGGAACGGAGTGTCTTAACACTAGGTTCCCTCTGCCTACACTGCTATATGCGGGATACAGCGTGAAGCTATGTATGTATGTGTATGTACATTATTACAAATTCTAGTACAAAATAAACAACATAACTTTTCACAAACTTTGGGCGTTTAATAAGAAAATAGTGCATAAATAATTACAACATGTAAATAATAAATGAGCTTCGAAACTTTTACAAAGGAGTAAAATCTTATAATTTGGAACAACTAAGAAATATAAAGCTTTATAATTACAACTCATAAACAAGTGTTCAGAAAAGCTGAGCTTTTCATAGGAAAGTTTTAGGAAGCGTATTTAAGTCTCTATTCTTGAAGGGTGGTGTATGGGTTAGTGGCTTTTTGTGTGAACTCGGCTTAACGATGGTAACTTTTGCTGCTAAAGTGAGTGTACCTTGAGATTTACGTTTACGTATTACATTTGTTGTAGCTAGGAGATGCTTCTGGCGTTGCTTGGCTTATTTTTCTTAAGTTTATTAATTAGAAGCTAAAATACTTAGATAGTTGAAGTTGATAGAAATATCTATTGTGAAGTAAAATTATTAAGATTTTAACAAAAAAATAAAACCGGATGAAAGTAAAATGCACTGAAATGTTGAATATTATTAGTAATTACTTAAAGCGTTACTAGTGATATCTTAACTTAATTTAAATAGCACCACACTAGCTATCATTATAAAATAATCATTAAAATTCATTTCAGGTTTACCCGGCAAAAAGTTAACTTTTTTTTTGAAGCCCGTTAAACCAGTGATAAATATGTCTTTATTTATAAAATTATTTTCAATATAAAATATAACTTTAAAAAACGTTTTAAAAGCAAATTTTTATCATAATATTATATTCTACAAGTTCTTTCATTTGATATTTATATTGGGTAGTTGTACAAATATACATACATACATAGCTTCACGCTGTATCCCGCACATATCACGGTAGGCAGAGGGAACCTAGTGTTAAGATACTCCGTTCCCCACTTTCCGCAAAATGCCGAATTGAGGCATTGCGTGCTGAGTGACGGAACTTTTACAGTCGCACGCTTGTGCATCTGCGCCACGACAGGCGTTGCCACGACAAATATAAATATAAATAATCCTCCATTTTGTTGCGGCGACCATTTTAGATCATCAATTTTTCTCTGATCATTTCTTATAGTGAGAATTGCGTGTCGTAGCACAGAGGGACTACGTACTAAGCGTGCGAATGTAAACCTGTAGCGCATAGTCACACGCCTGTACCTCTGTGACAGGCCTCGTGAAGCTAAATAAAAATAAAATTAGAATTAAACGTGTATTTCAAATTTTAGCTCAATTGGACTCTGGAAAGAACTTAACTTGCAAGATTTGACCCGTACTAACTAATATGATAAATTGAATAAAAGCTTGTATCATTACATTAACACAAGAGCCTGTGTTCTTTTTACCGCATAGCAAGGTAGTCAGGGAGAACCTAGTGTCGAGGCACTCCGTACGCCTCTTTCTGTCCAAATCTCGAAAAGCGGCTAACACATTGTCAAGTGGCGGATCTCAACGCCGTATTTTAAAATTTTATATTTTTCTCAAATAAATTATAATTTATCTCCATAGCATTTAAATATATATGAAGTAAAAAGAACAAAACCAAAATTAAAAACTTTAACATCGGAAGTTGAAACTTTACATAATATACATTGCAGTTACAACTTTTAGAACTTCACTAATTAGCTTAGTTGGTTTTGATCAAAGCATCGGACCCGCAGAGAGAGAGAGACATATGGAGGGAGAGTGGGTGTGAGCGAGAGGGGGATATGACTAAGATAATACAATTAACTAACAGGATACATTATGATCGCGGATCGTTAAACTTAGTTGGGAATTTTCAAAAAGCTTTGCTACCTTATTTATTATTAAAAATTTTCAGTTTCATGCTTTTTTATGAAGGACAAAGAGAAAGTAGTGTTAAAACACTCTTTTTTCCACCATTGACCTTTTATTTATTGATCAATGGAGGCAAAAGAGCAGAAGGACCAGGTGGTCCTTCTGCTTTATGCTTTATGGTAAGTGGTTACCTTCGCCCATAGACATTTACAACACCAGAGGAGTTGTAAATGCGTTGCCAGCATAGAGGGTAGATGGAAGAGGAGGAGATAATGTAGTGGTCACGACAGTCCGCCATAGAAACCACCACATCACAAAAGGATCTTCTTTTTAACTTAATCGCACTCAATATGAATCCCGCAACATGTTATGCACCCACGTTCACAGGTTAACTGGAAGAAATCTCTTCTAGAGATAAGTCCACCTTTGTCCACGAATTTCAAAAATATTTTGTTATTTTTTATATTTTATTAAGTGCAATAAAGAATATTCAAAGAATAGGTGGGAATAGGGAAAAACCTGGCTTTACCTAACTTTAAGACATTGCGTGTTTGGTAAGTAGTGAAATTTAGCACCGTTCCTTATCACGATACAATTTTCTTTTCTAAAATATTTAGCTAGAAATAGAAAAAGTCACATAAATAAACCTGACCCTGTTTTAAAAAATAATACAGTATTGCTTATTCATTTTTAAAAACGAAATATACATTGTCGGTATATCTAGTTAACGCTCTCTTTTCCATGCTTTCCACCTGACTCTGAGACATCAGAAGTTGTCTGCGAAACTGACATTCATGAATGTTTCAATATTATTCGCAGATAACAAATAGAATTATAAATAAGAGATAAATAAAATGCTTGCTTTACTGAATGACTGACAAATTAAGTACAGGCGAAACCACTGTCCGTAAAAAGCTGAATTTTGGTATGTAGGTTCCTTGAGAATTGTACGCGAGTATTAAAAGAGAATATTTTGAAATTTCTATGAAAACGAGAAAAAACAGTATTATAAGCCTCATAATCTACGCAAATGAAGTCGCGGACTATGAGTAGTAAGCTTTTTTTAGCTTCACGCTGTATCTCGCATATAGCAGGGTAGGCAGAGGGAACCTGAAAACCTATGTCTTAACACTTACCGAATATTACTTAAAGAGATCGGAGTGTCTTAACACTCCGAAACTCCGAAATGAAAATACTAAATTTTATTTAATACTTTCATTTACTGGCGTGGAAATCGAACCCACAACGTGCTTCTGCGCCACGACATGAAGTCGCGGTATATACCTAGTAAAAGATACATTACTTTAACACAATTTCCCGACATGTATAAATATTTCCACATCACACTGATTGAATTGTATTTAAAAAGTAAACACAAAAGTGTATTTTCAAAATAAAACGTTGTAAAACGGTTTATTGAAGTAAAAACCGCAAGCAACGTTAACTGACGCGGCTCAGTCACACACAGGCGCCCGCTCCCTCTGACACCTTCCTTTATCATTTTAGTTCTACATTTTTTTTTTCAATTTTAAATTTTGAACGTAGCAGGTTCTAGAGGTGTACATACTTAAAAAAGACACATAAAAATAGAATTTTAGACAATTACTACTAGAAATCTACATAACTACTAGAAATCAGTTCGATCCCCAGTTGAGGGAATTATTGTTTAAATTATTTTTATTTCTTCGATAGTAATATAAAGCGACGCGCTGAGCTCCGCCAATCAACACGTTGTGTCTCGTTTCTAGACGTTCCCTCTAAGAAGCCTGCTCAATGCGAGAAAACGCGCAAAGCTGCTTTTATTAAATTGCTTGATTTTATTGATAAATAAGATTTATTTAAATGTATATATTTTTTAAATTTAGTAAAGACGAAACATTGTCAACCTTAACAATTAATATGTACTAACACCAGATCAAGCCCTACTTTACTTAAACGAACCCTACTAATATTGTAAATATGCATGTGTGTAAGGAGTGGGTGTTTGTTATTCTTTCAACTATAGTACAATAATACAACTTTTACATTATAACAACACATAGGCAAAATTTAATAAAAAATTGCCTAATTTAACCATAACATACCAATAAGTACTTATTTCTACTAAAAATTAAAATTCCCCTTTAATTGGGATTGCATTTAAATTTCCAATCTAAGCCCAATTAAGTTTCCAAGAAAACCCGAGAAGTAATTTCCTATATTTATCGCCTCTCGTTCCAAGTAAATATACTTAACTTAACCGAACAGTGAATCATTGCAAGTGAATTGGGACTCACTCTACTTACATACTAACCCAGTTTGTTTACTAAATAATTAACGCGGTGCTTTGAGCTCATTTCTACTTGCCCTCTATATGTAGTTGTACGAACATTTAAATTCGTCAATTAGACGTATTGCATATTAAAATCTAATTAAATATTATTCTAATATCATCTGCCTTTGAATTTCTTAACTCGAAGGATTGAGTGAAAAGTGGAGAAAAGAGTGTCTTTTGCAGAGAAATTACGTGAAGCTCCCATAAGACGCTGTTTTCATTTTTTTTAGCTTCACGCTGTATGTGCGGGAGCACATAGCAGGGTAGGTAGACAGAACCTGAGAACCTAGTGTTAAGACACTTCTTTATTAACTTTCATGTTCTCACTTTCCGCCGGATTGAGGCATTTCCGTGCTGAGTCGCAGAACTCAACGCCGCACTTTGCCTTATTATCAGAGCGAAGAAATGAAAATACTATATATTATTTAATATTTTCATGTTCTGGAGTGAGAATCGAACCCATAACCTGTCGTGTTTACAGTCACACGCTCGAGTCTCTACGCCAAGACTGGTTTCATATGTCCTATAAATTTATAAAACTTTTGTAAGATAGCTGTCAATATTATAAATAATTATTTAAAATAAAATAATAATACCCACAAAAAAATATTGTTGAAGGGGTGAGGGTATCACTATATTACGGGAACTTTTTGACGAATCATCAGTACGTCGTCATTATGCCTCACGTAGGCACGGTTATTATAGTGAAATTAGTAGCGCAAAGTACAAAAATCAGTGATAGTGGTGTTACTATACGCGATTGTGTATACGTGTAAAAGTGTCTGAGTGTATAAGTGTGCAGTGTTAAGTGTGTAATGCTTATAGTGTTGTATGGAAGTGAATTAATAAATTGTGTTATTTTGTGAACAGCTTGTACTTTCCTCCTGATATCTGGTTAACACTTTGTACCTCTTTTTATGAAAATTGTGTGGACAGAAGAATATGAAATCTAGCAGTAACATAAACGTTGGTAAGAAAAAAAAATAAACTTTTCATGATTTTAATTGAATAATTTAATGTTTATTTAGGGAAATATTCTTATTTTACTTTATTTAAGAGTGTATGTTGTTGTTTTTCACTTTTCACCCCAAATTAATTTATTGAAAGTTAAGTAGCGGAACTGAACTCCGCGCTTTTTCTTACTTTTTTTTTTTTTTATGGAAAGGACAAGGCAAACGAGCGTTCGGGTCACCTGATGGTAAGTGATCCCCGCCGCCCACGGCCCCGTGTAACACCAGAGGAGCTACAGGTGCGTTGCCGGCCTTTACTAGAGAGGGAACTATTACTTCACATAATACAAATGAAATAAATGATATAAATCAAAATAATTTAAATATATATATTATTTTAGCTTCGCGCTGTATTCCGCATATATTGAGCAGAGTAGGCAGAGGGAACCTAGTGTTAAGACACTCCGTTCTCTTATGATCAGTTCCCCACTTTCCGCCGAATTGAGGCATTCATATAACATGTAATATATTATAATATATCACAATATATATATCACGTTTCATATGTAACGCTCCCCAGTACTTACTAATTAAGTTTTCATGTCGGTGTCGCTGACGTGGGGGAGGACATTCCCGCGCGGACATACAAGGCTAATTTGCGGACCTCATCGTTACTCCTTATAACTTTACAAGCGTAAGAAATTCATTTGATTTAGCTATTAATATATAACATTTCATGTATTTTCTTACTAAATATTCCTGAGCAAATAAAAAAATAACATTTTAGAGTATTCATGATTATATATCCTGCATATACTAGGTAAGCAGAGAAATTAGTGTTAAGACATTCTGCTCCCACTTTCAAGCAATTGAGGCATTGCGCGTTAGGTGACGAACTCAACTCCGCACTTTGCCTTGTAAAGAACAAACCCAGGAATTGAAAAATATTAAAACTTTTACATTTCCTGGAGGGATTATATAAAAATAATTATTCAATATAAGGCCATCGTGGCAGAAGGAAAGGTTTGATTGATAACGCGATTATTGGGTTGTGGGTTTGATTCCCAGCCAGGAATACGATTATATTGAAATTATTTTCTATTTTTTTTTCCTCTACTAAGACAAATCGTGGCAATTGTGTTTCACCACTAACACACAAATCCTTGAATTAAGGCAGAAATTCAAGGGACAAAGGAGCAAGTCTCTTGACACTCAGGCTTCCCATCTGATTACCTATTATAAGGAAAAAGGCTTGAAGCATAAAAATATAGAATAAAATGAAGGCAAAAATATATTTTAGCCAATTTTGTACTAGAAATGATGACATGGCAACATAATCGGCGGACGAAATATAATATTTAATTCCCAGAGATATCGTTTATTGCTTTTCTATGTCAATAAATTTTCAGAGTGATATAACTATTAAAATAAAAATATTTTCTTTACTACTATATTTTAATGTGATGCTTTATAATAGTAGCTTCACTTTTTCCTAAAAGGTAGCTTCGTGAAAGAACCTAGTGTTAAGACAATTGTTCTACACCTTCAAAGCAGAACTTGAAACACTTCCCTGTGGTGGAATCTTAACGCCGAGCCTGAAGCCCACAGAGCAGAATATTAAAAGAAATATGTAATCTGTAAATCGTGAAGCAAAAACTTTGTAAATTTCTTTATGAAAATTACAAGGGCGTAGGAGCACGAATGAAAGCACACTTATAGATAATAGAGGAGTGCAGAATGCTAATATCTTTTAAATAATGAAGTATATTAAATTAACAAAATAAATGTTAAGCACTGGCACACTACCATGGCTTCTGACATCCATATTTATATAAGGCTGACATATACATTGCTAAAGACAACGCTTACTGTTAACGCATCAACGGGCCACTAGTATTATTTTGATAAATATTGGGTTGTCTCTGGCACTTTTCCATGCATTACTCATTATATGCCACCTTTATACTCCTCTGTCTCGCATAGTTTTTGTGGGGAAATGGGATTCAAAGTTCCTTTATGTATATGAAGGAAAGAACTGCAAGAGAGGTGAGACCTCTCGCTGACTTCGGCCTACTGGAGTGAAGGTTACATAAAAATCATGAGGACCTTTGAAGAGCATGTGATAAATAATTTAATGAACCATAGCGTTTAGCTCCGTCCTCTCTGACTACCTTCGGTAGACAAATAGATAAAAGCGTGAAGCCAAGTTATTACTGCAAAATATAATGGATTAGCTTATTTTCCAAATTTTTGGTTGTTAAATTCATCACAACATGAAGTTACTACAAGTTTATTTCTATATAACAATATCTTAGACATATTTCTGATATTTACGTGGATATAAGGAGCACTCTAGAAATATCAAGCTTCATACTGGTCATGTAAGTATCGCGAAGTTAACGAGTTGCGCCGGCGGGCCTTATTAATGCAGTACATGCTAATACATTGTATATATGGGCGCACACTATATGTAATGATTTTATTTATTTTAAAATTGTTAATTATATTTAAGATTTGTATTTCCTTTTAGTTTAAGAAGTGGCTACCGTTTAAATGTTCGCAGTTTAGGAGTAATACTTATATTGTCGTCTGCATTGCATTTTATGAGCTGACAGCTCTCTACTTAATATTTCTAAATATTTATATTGATGAGTATTGCATTAGCGTGTTCTAAGTTAAAATAGAGTTGACAGCCCCACTTACTTACGAAAATAACATTTATATTCGTAAGTTTCTTGTCGATAAGCTTCAATATCAAGCACTTGAAACAGCCCTTATAATTTAAGCCCAAGCATTCCTTTAAAATGTTATTAAGGTCTATTTTGTAAGTTTCTTCATGAAACCTCCTACCAAAACAAGTTACACGTGCATATAAACTATAAGATTTCCGCGCCTAGTTGACACTCCTTCGATTTCTGTATTCACCGCATCACCTTGAATATTAAAGAATATATTTCAGCCATTATTATAAGCGGCACAAAACAATTCTAGCCATCCTGAAATGAACTAAGACCTATAAGCCTGCATTTTGATTTCAGAATGGGGATCCTGTACAACAATATACCAATATATCGCCGACATCAGAAGTGGGATCACAGCCCCATAAGATCACAGCCCCGTGAGATGACAGCACTATGAGACTTCAGCCCCATGAGACTTCAACCCCATGAGACTTCAACCCCATGAGACTTCAACATCTTCGAGTGACACGACCTGCATTATCGAGCGAGTGATGGCCCTCCAGTATGAAGCCTGCGACGACAAGCGCGGTGAAAGAAACGGTTCCAGCGGCAGCTACACTTCAGCCCGAGCCAGCAGCTGCGCCGAGTACGCCACAACAGCGTGCACATTTTTCAAGAGAGTTCGACCGATGCTGCCGAGGCCGAGGTGGTTGAGGCGCTAGTCCACATAATAATAGGTATTTACCCTTAGTTTATTTGATCTGAGTTGTTAAAAAATACCCACGATTCGGTTCCTTCATTAGTATCGGTATTTAAAATATTTCGAAAACGTAAAATATAAAATCTATATTATCTATACACTAGATATGTTAAAAAAAACCCTAGTGTTACGGGTGTTTCAAAAGATTTAGTTCATATGTTTTAATTGCAATAAGTCGAGCCATTTGTCACGAAAATGCGCAAAGAAAATTAGGCATAACGTTATTTTATCACAATCAAATAATAATTTCAATTCTCGTAGTAATTTTAGTAATTCTAAAATTATTTTGTAATTACTGTAATCGTAAAGATTATTCAGATGAAAATTATTATCGAACGTTAAAATTATTTATGAACAATAGGTTCATTTATCAAGCGCGGTAATTTTACTAATGCGATTATTGGTAACAGACATTATGTAAAGTTTTGATACTAGGGTCGATTGTTCTTTAGTTTAGAAAAATAAAAAACAGATGATTCCGTTTCGGTGCGGTACGGTTAAAGTAGGCAAATTGCCGTGCAGTTTATGAGTATTGAGAATCAAAAAGTTGTCTTAAAACAGAGAATTAAAGCTGTTGTAGGAAATGATAATTGCAGTTTTCGAGTTTATTTATAGAAGGCGATGAAACTCAATTTGATATATTAATGGGGTTTACTATCTTAAAAATACCCGGTCTAAGCGTTACAGTATAGACATCTATTAATCGTGAGTTCATTTTTATTTTATTTATTCATTGCACATAGGAAAACAAACAATGATCATTAAACATAGACCCACAAAACTGTTACAACCGTTTGCCTGTGGGATCAGCAGTGTCTTTAAACGTTAAGACGTTATTACATTATGATTTAATAGTCAATAAAGTAGAATTACATACAGTACCACTAACAATTTACAACAATGAGAGTAGGTATTTTCGTAATTTTAATTTGAATAGACATTTATCAGACTCCAATCGGATGTCCTTAGGCAGACTGTTAAGTATAAAAGATATTCGTTTTTTCAAAGTAATTATTCATTTTATTTACCTTCAGACGCCGATCGCGTACTGATATTATGATATTCTCAATTAATATTCTAATATGACGCTCTTTATTGGATTAGCTACTGATTTTACTAACCCGATACAAATTAAGGAAATTTAAATATTATCAATGAGTTTAAAAATATTTTTACGAAAATCGAAATCGCATCTCACGTATAATGACAGTTGAGCAAAAAATTAAATTAGAAAAAAAAATCCTGACAAAATTGCACAGTGTCGACCATATTGTTTTTGGTTTATCATTATTTATTGATTTATTGGTTTATCACATAAGTACAGTAACGATAATTAAAAAAAAAAAAAGAAAGAAAGAAATCAATTACACGATAAAAATCCATTTTTAGAAAAATACAGTAGCCATACACATGTATGTTACGATAAACACCACATGCAATATTTATGTGGGAGAAATATAAAATATAAACGAAAGCTACGATTATCGTTTATACATTTACAAAATTGCTAAAAACTTTACACAAGAAAAATTATTATAAAATATATATATAAAGATCGAAAATTAAGTTACATAATTCTTGTATAACATGACAACATCTTGTAGAACATGCGAAAGTTAGGGAGATATAAATAGATTTAAAAATGGCATAATAAGAAATAGCTCGTCTCTATTCAGTAGCCCTATATTAGGGCTATATTTGGTTAAGAAAACGAACAGTACGAACCGACTCCGCGTAGATTTTTACGAGTTAAATTCGAGATAATGATTCTTTACCTTTAATAGTGAATGAAATTGACAGCTTAGACAAAGCTCGTTATTACAGTTGTTTAGATATGTGTTATGATTTTCACGGTATGCATCTGGTAGAAGATTCTATCTAGAAAACTGCTTTTGTAACGAATGACATTCGGTCTTTGTAATGCTCCATCCGTATATCAATGCGCTATAAATGCCGCCTTAGTTGGTTATAGAAATAATATGGCTCTAGTTTACATCAGTGATATTTTATTAATTTCCTAATAGCAGAGGTTAATTAATTTGAATCTTATTTTGAATAGATTTACGTATATGAGATTTTCTTTTAAAACATTATGACTGTGTTGATTCAAAGACAACATAAAAATTCTTTATATATTGCTTATATCAGTATGAGAAATTTAGACTCAGAAAATAAATATTATTCATATGAGTAAGAGCTAGCTATGGTAAAGGCCACAAAACATTTTTGACTTTTAATTCATGGCCAATCATTTAAAGTAGTCAATGATTGTAAATCTTTAAAAACTTCAAAGCATAAGCGAGACTCAATTCCGAGAGTACATAGCGTAGAATGGGGGTCTTTTACAAAACTTCCAATAAGAAATTTATTACGTATGGAATCTTATATTACCACGATAACTTTTAACATTTCGGATGGGAAAAGCCTTTGAAAAATTACAAGCAGTATTAATTTGCTAATATGACCAAGTTAGTTAGAAAATTCATTGAAAATTGCGTTATGTGTAGTGTAAGAAAAGATGTATCGGATGTTAGACAGGTTGTTTTATATCCTATTTATAAAATAGATATAACTTTCCAAATTGTTCATGTAGATGTAACCGAGAAAATAAATAGAAAAACGCAATGAATTTGAATATTCTTTTGTATTTACCGACGGTTGCACTAAATATGTCGATCTGATTTACATTAATTATTGTAATAGTGAAACTGCCATCTAATGTTTTCAAAATTTAATTGCAATACTTACTGAGACAACAGTGACTTCGATAAAATTTAAAAACTTTTGTGAAGGGATTATGAGATCAGACTACATATCGTAACAAAGAGAGCTAGTAGGTCCAATGTATAGGTTGAACGGTTGATAAAAGTTGTAAAGGATAACATATTAATTTTAGAATTTAATAGGCCTTGGCACATATCATTAAAAAAAAAAAATTACAATTAGCTATGAATTGCATAGTTTCAGAGAAAACTGCTAAAAGCCTTATGAAATTATTATTAGGAAAAGTATGCTCCCTAACTGTCATTAAAATATTGCAAATTGACAATGACTTGGACGAAGTTAGTTTGTTTGATATAAAGCGGATGGACGAGCGGTCCCTTAATAATAAACGCGTTTAGATAAAAGTAAAACTGCAATACATGCTTTTAAGGTCGATGATTTTATCGTAATGAGGCGACGAACGCCATACTACGTCAACGCCATACTATAAGTTAGGCTCTAAATGTGAAATGGCAATGGAAATTTAATAAGTATTACCGAATGATAGATACCGGCCAACATGTCACATAACAGTTAGCCGTCACAGTCCTTCAGAAATAAAAAATGCTATTGAAAAATCACAACGACTTACGTCCCGCTTCTATAGCTACAAAAAATAGGGTCTATTTAAATGATTCTAACAACTCAGATGAAATGACCGTATGGGCTGGGAAATCAACAGAGTGTGATTTTCTTGACGGTACCTCTATTTCTACTCGTAATGTTTTAACATATTTAACTTAATGTGTTAATTTAAGTGACTTCTTGATTTGTACATTGACGTGTTTATGAATTAAGCTTACAGAGTGTGTAAACTTAGAGAGAGTAATGTGCATATATACATAAATATAAATAAATATAAATAAATAAATAAATATAAATAAATATATACATAAATATAAATAAATCCGACATATACATAAATGTCTTGATCTGCTTAAAATGTTTATATATAGTCATTCACTTTATAAATAAATCAATCCTAATGTCTATTACTATTAAAAAAAAATCTTACTCGACTTATCAACCTATTCACGCGCTACAGACAAACAAAGCTTAAACATATTTTTTTATTTCAGCAACCATCGAATCTTTCCAAGCGGCGACGGACAGCGCAGTAGAACTGCCCTGTGACGTCACTCCCACAATTCACGGCGATAGCATGGGACTCGTTATATGGTATAAACAGGGCCACGACGCACCTATATACACGTAAGTAT
>JAKGSA010001046.1:93680-120089 GCA_033558755.1 Philaethria dido | reverse complement strand
GTAAGTGGATACCTTCGCCCATGAACATCTACAACACCAGAGATGTTGTAGATGCGTTGCCAACCTAGAGGATACAGATGGAAGAGGAGGACAATGTAGTATTCCGTTCTCGGAACCACCACATTTTGGGGAAAGGATGGGTGGGAATGGGAAAACCTGGCTTACATGCCATCGAACCGGCATCATAAGATATTTGGCGGTTCGTCTTTGACATGATAGTGGTCGCGAGCCAGACGGAGGACGAACCTCCTACCACCAAACAAAACTACTACTTGCTATATTTGAAATAAACCGAATATAAACTATTTTCAGTAGTTAAATAATAATAAATGAGTGAATTAATTAAATTTTCATGCAAAATCTTTAATTAAGTTTTAAGTTACAGTCAATTTGTTATTAGATGGTAGATTATGTTAATGTGTGCTGGATAGCTATATTAAAATTTTGTTGCGTGCATTGAACTTTGGATTAAAACTTTAATTCTAGCTATTTTGTACTATATTTAGTACTTCAATCGATTAAAGTACTGTAGGCAAACATTGTGTGTATGCATGGATATATATATTTTTGTTTTAGCTTTACGCTGTATCCTGCACATAGCAGGGTAGGTGCCAGCAGGTGGCGATTTCAAGGTGACGGGTTGCTTACAATATAATGATTTAATTATTAATAAATCTGGTTCGTTTGAGTATTGAATAGTTACAATTGCAATTACTTATATATTTTGTTAGTAATTGAATTCTACATCTGAATATTTAAAGTATTATGTTTACCAAATTATATATATTTTATAACAACTGTATCCCGCACATAGCAGGGTAAGCAGAGGGAACCTGAGAGCCTAGCGTTAAGACTCTCCATTCTCTTTCAACATTTCCGTTCCACACTTTCTGCCGGTTTGCGTGCTGAGCGGCGGAACTAATTAGTTAATATATGTTATTTATTAAAAAAACAGTCGCGTAAAAAGAGCTAATTCTTTTTTTTCACGCTCTATCGCGTAAAGCAGGGTAATGAAAGAGAACCTAGTGACTATTCGCCGCTTTTTGCCCGGATTAGAGACATTGCGAGTTGAGTGGCGGAACTAAACACCACGCTTTGTCTTACCAGAGTGGAGAAATTATAATAACTAGTGTCCCCGTAAATGCGTTAATAACGCATTGCGTAGTGACGTATATGCCACTTTATATAAACATGGTTGTCAAACCATGAGAGTGTGTGTAACATTTATTTTATTCATTTAAGATACTTTTTATGCATTATTTTTAGGAAATATCATCATTGCTCGCCTTCGATATATAAACTGTAAGTGTGCCGAGTTTCACGCTCCTCCGCCTGCCTAATTTTCGTAAAAAGGGATCCAAAGTTTTTCCTTCACGTATTTATATATAAATTTAAGTGTAATAATTTCCACGAGTGGGAATCGAAGCCACAACCAGTCGCGCTTAAAGTCAAACACTGTTCTACTGCGTGACATTATTGTGATGGAATGTAGGCCTCGTTTTAGACATTCCAAAAAATAAATTTGATATTTTATTAAAGAAAGTTTCAGTTCTTCTACCTGTTCTGTCTGTGGAACTGTAGAGGGCATGTACCATATTTTAATTAAATATACTCGTAGCGAACGTCTGCTTTCACAAATTGAATATATATCAGTTAGAGCTGGTACTGCACCTTATAAACTAAAGTACTTCATACCTAACTAAAATAATTTACAGTGTGATTATTAAACTTATTATAAGCAAACGCAAATAGTACGTATCAAATTGTAAAACTAAGATTGTAGTAAAATAAAAAAAATCCGTGGAATTCCGCCACTGAACATGCAAGGTCTCGAATTCGGGCAAAAGGGGGAAAGTGAAGTGACTTGACACTAAATTCTCCGTCCCCGCTATGTACCACAGCGTGAAGCGGAAAAAATAATAAAATTAAATTATTCTACCATTTTTTACCGTTTAACGGGTAACAATTTAAGCAAAAATTAGTTATAACTCTTGTGTCAAAGGGATTGTACTAATATGTAAATAAGCCAATATTTGTTTAGGGTTACTTTAGCTTTCTTGTAGACGTTAAAGAGCTACTCAAAATTCCAGTAACTTCAATTGACTTTAGAAACGTTTCTTATCAATTTCTATAAGTATATTTCCCACAGATTAAAACAGATAGAAAGCCACATCTCCTTTATGTAATTGTCATATTTTTTTTAGATTATTTTGAGGGAAAACCTTTCAAAAAAAATTGACCCTAAGACCATGTATCCAACCAGACAGACCTTTCAAGCACATCGTCATAAAAAAACAGCTTCACGTTGTATCCCACATACCACTACACATGACTATCCGTCAGAGAAAGCCTCTTTTTTAAATCTTGACGAAATACTTTACCCGCCCCCTCGGGGACTCGGACAGGTTATATGGGACTCCGGACCGACTGTAAAGAAGCCGTCTTTATACTCACGGTGCACCTCCTCTGACAGCACTAGCCGAGGCCATGGGAACCCCAATCTTCCGCGAAACTCGGCGGCGGGAGCCAGCTAGGCCCTTTACTTCCCAAATTTAAGACATTATGTGTTAAGTGATACATCATTATTAGAATATGAAATAAATTTTTCGCGTAAAATATGTACAATGTATACATTTACTCACCTGAGGCCATAATAAAAGTTGTGGTGCAAAGGGAATTGAATATGTTATTAGAGAAAGTACAAACGTATTGCAAGATATAGTTTATTTGAATTAGAGTCCAGTAGAGTCTGCATCCACTAGATTGTTCAAGCATATTAACTGTATAGTTTTAATATAAAAAGAACGTAATGTTAAAAGACAACGGAGTGTCTTAACACTAGGTTCTCTGATTCCCTGTGCCGACCCTGCTAGTGCGGGATACAGCGTGAAGCTAAAAAATAATAATAATAATATGACTATGTCTGTATATAGAATATTATTAACTGAATTAAAAATAAGAGGTTATCAATTTGACTGTATTTCTCTTATATATGTTACCGCATAGATTTTTACTGGGTGAACCAATTATGATTATACGTTTTTAATATAATAGTTATCACATCAGAAGTTAATTTCCATAAATTTAGTATAAATCTCATTAATAGTTTTTGAGTTATCTGTAATAATTCGGTAAAAAGTTGGGTTTTTTTTTTGTTAAAATGCTTTCTTTTTTTATTCTTCAGCTTCACAAAAATAAACTTTACATTTGTACTATTGTATAAACTAAGCTTTAAGCTTTAAATATATTGTACAATCAGACACGGTGGATAGATTACAATTTTCAATTCATACTACAATATATATGTATATATATATATATATATATATATATATATATATATATATATATATAATAGGAGGTTTATAGCTTCATCTTGCATGTTGTTTGTTTACTGTCATTTGCACGCGAGATAATTATAGTTATTTACAAGTAATCTGTGGTAGCACAAGAATTGTAATAAGTAATTAAGATCTTTGATCTATTTCAAAGAAGATATCTGTTTATAAATCAAATATGATCGAAAATGTATTATAATGTATGTACAGTTTTCTCTATTATTTCTTTTTTAGCTTATGGCTTTACTCCCTCCTTCCCTAACCGAAGTATACAGTTTTCATTCAAATAATATATAAAATAAATATCAAAATATTCTTTATTCTAATATGCTATTTCAAGCACTTTGGAATCATCAATTAACATAAAGATGTCAGTATTGTCAGTCCTATTGGAAGCCACCTCCGGCTAGGAAGGCAGTTCTACTGAGAAAAACCGACGACAAACTCAGCAGTTTTCAAATAAAATTTTACAATAAATTTAGAAGTTTTCCGAGTCTGAGTATTTAAATTCACACATTAACATTTGTTCATTTTTCTTGGACAGAATAATACATTTTTCCCAATAATATATTTTTAATCTTATCTCTAAATTATTAAAATGACAAGAATTATTTATTTGCCTTGATTTAATTATAAATTAGAAGTAATTAATTAATTTAATTTTCCTTATATGAAAACTGTTTAATCACTTTATTTTTATGAAAAATAAAATATGTTTTCATATATATTGTTCTAACAAGGAGGGATCGACTTTTAAATTTTGCGAAAATGTTTACAATAGACTTCACGGGCTACTACAACAAATAAAACATTCCTAAGGGTCAGTCAAGCGTGGCAAATATCACAATGACCCTTGAAAACTGGACATCTCTCACGGATTTTGTTTAACCATTCAATGACTGTTGATCGGACCGTTATGTTGGTATTTAGATATTAATAATTATATTAAGATGTCAGAAATGTGGTCTTAACTACATGTTATTCATTTATTATCCGACTTCAAAAAACGAGGATGTTATTCGACTGTATTTTTTATGTAGGCGTAACTTATTAATGGCCGAAACAATTTTGATGATTCTTTTTTCATATGATAGCTAGTACTTTTGAAATTTAAATTTAGTCATATAAATATTTTTTTTTTCCACTGCGATTTGAACCTGCTATAACCAAGTATTCTTGAATACATCTCATAACGATGAAGATATAGCGATAAAATAAATCTTACACGTAAAGAAAATTAGATCATATTAATAGTTTTACGCCGACCTGACTGTTGTAGTTCTTCTTTGGATTTTTTTTAGTTTCACGCTGTATCCGCACATAGCAGGATGTCGTGCTAAGACACTCCGTTCTCTTTTAATATTTTTGTTCCCCACTTTCCGCGAGCGTTTCTGAGTGGCAAAACTTAACGCCACGTTATGCCTTGCCTTTGCCAGAACGAGGAAATGAAAATACTAAATATTTTTAAATATTATCATTTCCTGAAGTGGGAATCGAACCCACACCAGTCGCGTTTACAATCGCACGCTTATGGCTCTGCGCCACGACAGGCCTTTAATTTTATAAAGTATTCTATTAGTAAGCTTATAGCATAATAGCCTTTGTTATGAGTTGTGACACTATTATGTGGCGTCAAAAAATAGCAAAAGTTATCATTTTTACGTTTAATGAAGATCCAAAGTGCAGTTTCATGTCAAGTGTAAAAATATCTAATTTAGTTTGTACGCCATAATTATAATAAATAAAAAGATAATGAATTGTTGTGAAATTGGCGCTGAGGCACAAGCATGCAAGTGTAAACGCGACAAGTTGTGGGTTCGATTCCCACTCTAGGAAATGTAAAAGTTTGGTATTTTCATTTTCTGGGTTTGGTAATAAGGCAAAGCGCGGCGTTGAGTTCCGCCACTCAGCACGCAATATCTCAATTCGGCGGAAAGTGGGGAACGGAGTGTCTTAACACTAGGTTCCCTCTGTCTACCTTGCTATATGCGGAATACAGCGGGAACCTAAAAAAAAATGTTTAAGTAACAAAATTTTCCTACAATATTTTATAATGTAACTAAACGACTTTTTAAATGTTTATTTTTATTTAAAGTATATAGAAAACTATTAAAATTACACTTTGTAGTACATATTATAGTATACAGTCTAAAAGTCTTCGAAAATAGCATTTATTTGCAAAGTATGGCAGTAAAATGGGTGATGGACGGATTGTTCTCGCACCGTAACCCCACACTGCATAGCGAGGGCGTGTTTATGGATAACAAATCATTTCACAACGCTTGTCAATTTCCTGTGCAAGCTATACTATTCGAAGCTATGTATCTATTCAAAGCTATTATATATATGATATAATATATCAGGATAATTCTTCTAGATTTCATTCTTCATCTGATTCATATGGTCCAAAAATATTGGACACCTTTGGTATACCAATAAATTATAATAATACGTGTTTCTACGAAAGTAGGTGTACCACGAAACATATATTTGAGATAGGGATCTCAAATCTATGGAAAATATATGCAACATGGGAACACGTTGCGAAAAGTTTCAGAAATTTTGAAGAATAACCATCACTAGCTGTATCCCGCGTCTTTATTTACATGGTTAGTCATGTTTGTTAGGTGGTAGGAGAGGTCTGTCCTCCGACTGGCTCGCGACCACTATCATGTCAAAGACGAACCGCCAAATATCTAATGAGGATGTGTTCCGGTTCGGATGGCATAAGCTCAGATTTTCCCCTCTCTCCCACCTATCCTTTTCCCAAAATGGTGGTTCTGATAGTGACTACTACATTGTCCCCTTCCATCAGTATCCTCTAGATTGGCAACGCATCTACAACATCTCCGCTGGTGTTGTAGTTGTTCATGGGCGAAGGTAACCACTTACCATCAGGTGGTCCTTCTGCTCGTTTGCCGTCCATTATCAATGCGGTCTGTAAACTTGTCCCATTGTATCAAGTTTTTCAAGACATTTTTTCCACGTCTACATGCCAAATTTCAGCTTTCAATACCCAATAGTTTCGCCTGAAACTAATTAACAATTACTCAGTAACGCAAGCTCTCTATATAGATTTTCCCTTTATCTACTCCTTTTCCACTAGTCTCTGTTACTTACATTTATTTTATTTTATTTATTTATTTTCACGCTGTATCCCGTATATAGCAGGTAGGCAGAGGAACCTGAGAACTCATTGTTAAGCATTAATTCCATTCTCTTTAACACTTCCGTTCTCACTTTTGCGGACAGTGTGCTAAGTGGTAGAGCTCAACGCCGCGCTTTTGCCTTTCTGGTACCAGAACAAGGAAAATGAAAAATATCTTATTTAAATATAAATATTATGTAATATTTTCATTTCCTGGAGTGGGAATCGAACCAACAACCTCTCGCGTTTACAGTCGCACGCTTGTGCCTTTGCGCCACGACAGGCGTTAAATTTATAAAATATCCTACTAATAAGCTTATAGCGTAAGCCATTATTATGCGCCTCAACAGGCTACGACTACATTATTGCATATGGAACCAAAAGACTTTTATTCTCTCTTTTAGATAATGAGATTCGGCATGAAGCCTAGTGCCGTATTATTCTATTACACATATATCTCGATCGACGGATCAACAGTGGTCCACAGATGTGGCACTTCAATAACTATCGATTTAACCCCAATATATGTTCAGCAATCTTCAATGGTTTCGTAGATAATTGAAAATATTTTTTTTTTGATAAAGTCGGATTTTTAAAGAAAACAGGAAGTATATACTAAATATTGTAGTCTATGCTTGTCATTTGTTCCTTAAAGTAGATTAAAAATAAGCCTGGCTCGCTATAACTCTCTGAATCACAGCTTTATTTTTTAGCTTCACGCTGCATCCCGGCATATAGCAAGGTAGGCAGAGGGAACCAGAATACTTAGTGTCAAGACACCTGCCCTCTTTAATACTTCCGTTCCTCACTTTCCAAATCTGAGGCATTGGTACTGAGTGGTGGAACCTCAACGCTGCGCTTTGCCTTGTTACCAGAGCGAGAATTCTTTATAAATATCAATTTAATATTAAAATGCTTACTAAGTATCTTCTGGAACTGTAGAGAAAAAAGTACCTACGTGTGATTATTCTTTATGCAACTAATCCTAAAATCTGTTGGTATTAATAATATATAATATTTTATGAAAATCAATTTAAATATAGTACTCAATTTATCATATTCTTAAGAATTTCTACACTTCAGCTTATAACCTCATTGAAATTCCACATAAATATGTATTAGAACACAATCTTTTGCATTTTAAAAGCTATTTTCCAATTTTCTGCAGATCCTTCTAGGCTATATGTGTAATATATATTTTTGTCATTTATTAATAATACCATCGGAAAGAAACTTAAGTTTTCTACCTTATACTATGATGACCTCTTATTTATTTTTATTTATTTTTTTGCAACTTCACGCTGTATCCCGCATGTAGCGGGGTAGGCAGAGGGAACCAGAGAACCTAGTGTTAAGACTCTATTCTCTTTCAACAATTCCGTTCCCCACTTTCCGCCGAATCGAGGCATTGCTTGTTGAATGGCGGAACTCAACGCCACGCTTTGCCTTGTTAGCAAACCCAAGAAATGAAAATACTAAATTTTACATTTCCTGGAGTGGGAATCGAACCCACAACCTGTCGCGTTTACAGTCGCACGCTTGTGCCTCTGCGCCATTACAGGCGTTTATTAAAAGCTCTTATTTATTAAAAGTAATATTATAGTATGTAGCTAAGAGTGTTTTTGACTGTTGACCGTTTAGATACTTTTTAGCTTTACGCTGTATGCCGCATATAGCAGGGTAGACAGAGGAAGCCTGAGAACCTAGTGTTAAGACACTCCATTCTCTTTCAATAATTCCGTTCCCCACTTTCCGTCAAATTGAGGCATTGCGTACTGAGTGCCGGAACTCTACGCCGCGCTTTGCCTTGTTACCAAACCCAAAAAATGAAATTACTAAGCTTTACATACGTGTAGTGGAAATTGAACCAACAACCTGTCGCGTTTACAGTCGCACGCTTGTGCCTCTGCGCCACGACAGGAATAAAATACACCATATATTTAACTAGCGTTCATTTATTTACCAAATACTAACAAAATTAAGTATTTTTATTTCTTGGATTTGGTAACAAGGCAAAGCGCGGCGTTGAGTTCCGCTACTCAACAAGCAATATCTCAATTTGGCGGAAAGTGGGGAACGGAAATGTTGAAAGAGAATGGAGTGTCTTAACACTAGGTTCTCTGGTTCCCTCTGCCTACCCCGCTATATGCGGGATACAGCGTGAAGTTAAAAAAAAATGTTAACAAACAACGAACGGACTCTTGACACTAGGTTCACTCTGCCATGCGGAATAAAGAGTGAAGGCAAGTTTGTTAAACAAACAAACTGTTGCAATTATATTTTTAACATGAAAAGGGATATTTAGTAAATTCTTATTTATTTAAAAAAAACATCACTACACCAGTGCTACTGTTTTTGATCAGAAAGTGTGCCAGATTTGGTTTTGCTTACACGAACAGGTAAATAAACGAACGAGAAAGTATTCTATTACGAAACATGCCAATATACAAAGCTGTAACCCTTTGGTGGATATATTTTATGCTGACGCTATTTCCAATCGTATTGCAATGTAAACAAAGTTTTATATGACTCTACCAATATGTTGTTTTTAGATAGCGTTGCCTAATCCATACTAATATTATAAATGTGTATGTAAGTTTGTTTGTTACGCTTTCACGCCAAAACCACTTAACCGATTATCATGAAACCTTATACAAATATTCTTAGAGGTATTAAAATGAACATAGAGGTATTTATATTTTGCACACATAATTGTCGAAAAAAAATTGCTACTTCGAAGCCTTCAAATTAATAATTAAAGCATATACGAACTATATACCTTCTATAATATGTATGTAGTATGGACTGCCATTAATAAAGTTGAATGAAAAGTGTTTGAATTTTTAATTTCAGTGTATAATATGCATATTTTAAAATAGATTTTCTCATTTTATATTATTAAAAAATACAATAACATAAAATATAATAATAATAAAACGCCAGTCGTGGCGCAGAGGCACAAGCGTGCGACTATAAACACGTTGTGGGTTCGGTTCCCACTCCAGGAAATGGAATTTTTCATTTCCTGGGATTGGTGACAAGGCAAATCGTGGCGTTAAGTTCCACTACTCAGCGCGCAATGCCTCAGTTAGGCGGAAAATGGGGAACGGAGTGTCTTAACACTAGGTTCCTTCTGACTAACATGCTATATGCGGGATACAGCGTGAAGCTATGTATGTATGTATGTATAAAAAAACCATATTTGTAGGTTCGATATCCATTCCAGGGAATGATTCTATTAAGGTATGAAGACAAGTTGTTCTCATTTCCCTTTCTAGTAAGACAAAGCCAAAAAAAGCATTGATTATATTCCTTCTACCTTCAGTCTTCAAATAAGCTGACAGGTACAAAGTAAATATTAACGACCTTAAACTTTATCCAAAACAACTGAGGATATTCTGAAACTAAACTAGAAGTCACATTATTTCCAATTACCTAGACATTTATCTATATATTGGGTGTTATAAGGGTAGAGACGACAAGATATTAGATATATAAAGTGAATTGAAATCCATGCCTCGAAAACTTTAAGGTTATTTATTTATTTTTTAGCTTCACGCTGTATCCCGTACATAGCAGGGTAGACAGAGGGAACGTAGTGTTAAGACACTTCGTTCCCTCTAAACATTTCTGTTCCCCACTTTCCGCCGAATTGAGGCAAAGCGTGCTGAGTGGCGGAACTCAATGCTGCGCTTTGCCTTGTTACCAGAGGGAGGAAATGAAAATACTAAATATTATTCAATATTTTTGTTTTTCGATTATTTATTTAACTGTCCTATTAAATATAACATCTACGTTTTTCCTTGTCATTTTATAGGTACATCAACAATGCCATAAGGAGATCGTAGTAAATTATTTAGATCTTTCGATCGTTTTTATATTCCCATAGCTCCCGCATGTTACAGTAAAGGCACTATCCCACTGTGCATTTCCTCCTCTATAAGAATTATTAAGAAGCATAGCTAAGCTTATCCTCAACCGTATCTCTTGCAGATCGCAAGCAGTTTCAATTAAAAATAAATATTAAAGGACCTCGTGGCGTAATGGGTCATCTGACTGTAAGAACAGTGGTGTATTCATTTCCCCCCTCTGGCAAAATGCAACTTTGAGTTCCGGCATGAGAGAAATCTCTCAATGTCAATGTCAATTTGTGGTCCTCTGTGGCTACCGTGTTATGTTTGGAGCTGTATACTGCCAATGCTATATTTAAAAATTATTTACGAAATTATAATTTAGTGTTAAAATAATACTAATAGAGTATGAATACGTTTATGTATGAAGAGGTTAATGATTGTGGACGAAGCGAAAGAGGCATTTATACAGAGACCGTAGTGTTTGGCGCTCTATTCTCTCTGACTACCCCGCTAGAGACAAAACGTGAAACGTGAAATTAAGTCATTAAGATATGCATGCTAACTACGGGCGCATATGAATTATTCTTTTTATTGTATATCCATTTCATTTTAATATTTATATATAATGTAATCATAATAGCATAAAGTAACTTTAAAAAATATAGAAATGACATCTCACTAAAAGTTCTTCAGCATGACGGACCCATATTTCATTGACACATAAAAATCAGAAGACTGTAACATCGATTATGTGGAACATTAATGGTCCGGTCAAACTGAGTACAAAAACGAAACAAATGGTGGTTTAGCAAAAGTTGTCCAGCGTGATATTCATTTTTAATATACCCGTAAAAGTCAAAAGCCTGTAACATTTGATTTGGAAATAAGAGATTACACGTAATGAGACAAAGTACGGCGTAGAGTTCCGCCTCTTTATACGCAATGGCGAACGGAGTGTCTCGACATTAGGTTTTCTCTAACTACCTTCCTATGCGGGATAGAGCGTGAAGATATTTTTTTTATAACACAATATAGAGAAATGTTATCTTAGCAACAATTGTGCACTATGATGGTCATTTCCTTACTTCATAATGAATATAATAACATAAGTGAAGGCTTATTTTTTGGGCTCAATTTTCGAAGACAACGTATAGTAAAGGGAAATATTATAGCAACGTATTAAATACATAAGATTCACACAAACGGAATTGCGAGCAACAACTAGTACAAATTAAAAAAAATCTATATTTTTTTCCATAAAATAGTAATTTTTATATTTTTAAGTAACATTAGCTTTTCGGTTATATCTCACTATGAAAATTTCAGCCTTATTTTTTAATTTCTAATAACTTTTTTCTTCAACTTCACAATTTCTCCTGCATAGCAGGGTATATAGAACTAACGTAGTGCCATGACTCTTCTTTCTCCGCTTTTCGCCCATTGTAAACATTTCTTGTGAAGTGAGATTTTAACACCGAGCTTTGTCTTGTCATAGCAGCTAAAGGAAAATATCTTAAATATAAGCACCCCGAGAGTAGGGATAGAACTTACAACCACTGTGTCTCCAATCGAACACTGCCTCACTGTGTTATGATGGCCTTAATACTCGTGGCATATAATTACTTATTCATAAATTAATTAAAAATTAATCATATATATTGTTTATTTTGCTCGCAAGAGCTAATTAAAACTAATAATTAGCTGATAGTATCTTCTTCTTATTTAAATATTCACTTAAAATTAGTTAAGAATTAATAAAAATTTTGGCCACTTAACTTATTATGTTTTTTATGTACCTTTACACTCATAGATTCATTATATTACATACATACACATGACTTCACGCTGTATCCGCATACAGCAGAAGGGTGGGCATGAGAGGAACAGTGTTAATACGCTCCGTTATCCACTTTCCGCCGGGTGAGGTATTACATGCTGAGTGGCGGAACTCATACTTTAACTTTGCCGTGTTACAAATAAAAAATTAAAAAACCATTTCGTGGAGTGGAATCCAGACCCACAACCTGCCCGTTAACAATCACAAGCATTGCCTCTGCGCCACGATAATTAGATTCATTATATTACTCAAACATTTTATCAACCAGCGAATTTTTAAATAAAAATACAAAATGTTCACTTTACTAACTTCGATATCTAACCACAGTGTATGCTTAAATTCCTTTATGAAAAATAAATTTATGATTTTTAAAAACTTTGGTTTATTACTTCGTTGGAAGCTCAAGCGTGGTTAACAAACAGCCGTTGGTAAGTTACTTTCGTCTTACGATATTCTCGTTATCTCATCAAAAGTCGCTCGGGGCCTTTTAACTTGTTGGTACAAAGATGTTAGCGATATTGTTAACAAGGATTACATAGAGATCAGAAACATAACTACGATTATCCTCTACCTCCCTTGCGGGTAAGTTGCAAGTAGAGTTTCAATAATGATACATATTAGAGGCGAGAGCGCAAAGGCACAAGCGTGCGACTGTAAACGGCATTGTTTGTAGGTTCGATTCCCGCTCTAGGGAATGAAAATATTAAATATTTATAATAATTAATATTTTGGAGTTCTATTTCCTCGCTCTGGTAACAAGGCAAAGCGGATTGAGTTCCGCCTCAATTCGGCGGACAGTGAGGAATGGAAATCTAAGAGAACGTACTTAACACTCAGGTTTACTCTTCCTTTGAGGGATACAGCATGAAGTTTAAAAAAATCTTGGTGCAGTGGGACAGAATCTGTAAGCACGATGGGATGGCAAAGATCAGGGAAAGAAATATCTGGACACTAGTTTATCTGAGCTTGACCTGCTTTACGAAAAATAGCGGGAAGCTGTAAAACAAGTGAAGGACTAAAATAATAAATACTCTTAGTAAGTAAATAATGCAAATATTTGATGTAAATAATTGATGAAACGCCTGTCGCGGCGCAGAGGCACAAGTGTGCGATTGTAAATGCGACAGGTTGTGGGTTCGATTCCCACTCCAGGAAATGATTTTTTAATTTCCTGGGTTTGGTAACAAGGGAAAGCGCGGCGTTGAGTTCCGCCACTCAGCACGCCTCAATTCAGCAGAAAGTGGGGAACTAAGTGTCTTAACACTAGGTTCCCTCTGCCTACACTGCTATATGCGGGACAGCGTGAAGCTATGTATGTATGTATTTAATGATTGTTTTAATTTAATATTTATATGAGTTGTTGAGTTTAGGTATTCAACACGATAGCTTGTTTTTGAGTGGCAGAACTCAACTTCGGGCAGGAAGTAGAGAACGGAGTATCTTGACATTAGGTATTTGAAGCTGTTATCAATATTTTAACCTAGGTTACAATTACTAGACATGGTCAACTATATCATAGGTATTTTATTTCCAAGCATCTCCAACAATTTATGGGTCATACATAGAAAAGCCAGTAACACAATATCTCTTTCTCAACGCTATATCAAATTAGCTATTAGCTACTGTGTCTATATCCAGCGCCGCACTTTAACTAACTAGACCGGAAAAGCATGTATATTTCTAATAGAATCATGCCTTTTAATGAGCCATATTCATCATGTGCTTCCTTTGTATATTACTGTACTACAAAATATAATTTCATATGTAAGGAATAATATTTTCCTCCTTTAGATTACCTGAAAGTTGTTTTGAAATGTTAAAGTTATGTTATGTTGGAACGGTTATGTTAAAAGAGAACGGAGTGTTTTAACACTAGGTTCTCTGGTTCCCTCTGGCTATCCTGCTATGCGCGGGAGAAAGCGTGAAGCTAAAAAATATACATATATATGTTTTATGAACAATTTAACATCTGTAGTGAAAATTAAAATAGATGAGTGAGAGATTTAAATATCATAGATTTAAATATCCTGTATATTTAATTTAAATTCTTTATTTTAAATGCAAATTGACAAGAATAATATTAATATATAAAATTGAAGCTCAAATTTGAACCTCTTTTTACGGGAATTAAGGGCACAAAGTAGAGGGGATAAAATTGCATGTTTAAATAACAAAGAAAAGAAATCCAGAAAGCCAAAAATAACACACATTTCTAGGTGTTTGGCATAAACTTTTGTATGAAGCGTCAAAGAAACAAGTATTTTACGCTTTAACGGTTGACTAGTAAAATGCATGCATGTAACAATTTTTTTTTTAACTTCACGCTGTAACCCGCATTTAGCAGGGTAGGCACAGGGAACCAGAGAACCTAGTGTTAAGACACTCCATTCTCTTTCAACAATTCCCTTCCCCACTTTCCGCCGAAATGAGGCATTGCGTGTTGAGCATGGCAGAACTCAACGCAGCGCTTTGCCTTGTTACCAAACCCAAGAAATGAAAATACTAAATTTTACATTTCCTGGAGTGGGAATCGAACCCACAACCTGTCGCGTTACCGTCGCACGCTTGCGCCTTTGCGCCACGACAGGCGTTTCAATATCCTAGAATATATGTATACATTATGAAATGAATGTATATAAGTTTTAAATGAGATAATCTTATCAGTGTAAAATAAAGAAGACACAGTTACTTAACTAAACTAGAGCACAGTAATCCGGGTGCAAAGTGGATTGTAAAAGTTTAAAATAATACGCTCATAAAGATAATTAACTGATTCTTATATCTCAGTGTGCGAAATTTTCAAAGACTAAATGCAACTATGTAATAGAAGAAGGATTTTCTGAAAGTAATTAGATTTTATTTGTTTCCGTGGAATTGAGTTTAATATTTACAGAATAATATTAACACGAACGCGTTCAAGTTACTTTTTAGTTTTTTTTTAACAAAGTAGGATAAGTAGACGAAATTATAAATCCTAGTGATAAGACACTCTATTCTCTTTTAATATTTCCGTTCTCCACTTTCCATCGAATTGAGGCATTGCGTGCCGAGCGGCGGAACTCAAATCGCTTTGCCTTAATACCAGAGCGAGGGAATGAAAATACTAAATATTAATTTTTATTATGAGTATTTAATTTTTTGTGTCTATTTTTTTGTTCACGCTCTATTCCTATTTTATTTTATTTAATTAAAATTATAAAGTAAAAATAGTATGACGGAATTCAATTAATTAATTATTTTTTTATTATCCCCTCGCAGATTGAGGGCCACGGTGGATCCATGGTTTATTCACGGTGGGTTCACAGTGAATCCACAAAGAAACCACCATGGATTTTCAGCCATTTTGCCATTGTGGTTCCACTGTGGTTTAACAGTGGGTTCACTGTGGTTCGATCCACAATAAAAACCACAATGGAACCACGGTTTAACCACTGCGGACCCATTGTAGAATGACCATAAAAACACGCTAAATCCACAGTAAAAATCATAATAGAACCACGGTTAAACCACTGCGGATCCACCGTAGAGTCACAATGAAACTACAATGGACCCATGATGGCAAAATGGCTTAAAAACCTCAGTATATTCATCGTGTTTTCATTATGGTTCCATTGTGGATCCACAATAAATCGACTGTCACCGTGGTTACACCGTAGATCCACTGTGGCCCCCAAACTGCGAGGGTCCCTTAAAAGTAACGAAAATATACTTTAGCTTCTAAATGACAAATGTTTTACCTCTTTGTTTGTGGCTTAAGTTCTTTTATATATTTTTACGTTCTTCCAGCACTTAGTGAAGTAGAACATAGAATTGATGACGAATTCGCGCGCGCAAAAAGGGTTAATGTATTATTCTTTGTTTACTTCATAAAAGAAAGGGCAAATGATAGATACTACTACAATTAAAAAAGAAGGTGGAATCCAATTAGTACTATGAATGATGAAATGGTATAATTAAGCTTATTAATTAATAATTCGCTTATAGTTTTTTTTTTCGCTTCAAAACATTAATTGAAGGCCTTCATGTGTCATTTTGTCATGGAAAGATATCTTTTGATTTGGCACTTTTTGTTTTAATTTGAAGTTAAATATCGTTTTAGGTTTTTTTTGAATTTCCCACTGTATCCCGCACATAGCAGGGTAGGCAGAGGAGACCTGAGAACCTAGTATTAAGACACTCCGTTCTCTTATATTTCCGCTCCCCCAGCGTGAAGCTAATTTTTTTTATTTAGCTTCACGCTGTTTTCCGCATATAACAGAGGAAACTTGAGAAGCTAGTGTTGAGACAGTCCGTTCTCTTTCAACAATTCTGTTCCCCACTTTCGCCGGATTGGGGGATTGCGTGCTGAGCGGCGGAAATCAACGTCGCGCTTTGCCATTTTACCAGAGAGAGGAAATGAAAACAGTAAATATTAATAATTATAAATATTCAATATTCTCATATCCTGGAGTGAGAATCGAACCCACAACCTGTCGCGCTTACAGTCGCACGCTTGTGTCTTTACGTGACGACAGTCCTCATCGCCTCTAACTGTAATCTAAAGTAATTAATAAACCCATACGTTTGACTCCACGCAAGCACATTGTAATTACAATGACACATTTGCTTAATCTTTTATATGGTCGACTTGCCCTTAGTGGAACGTACTTAATTTCTCCAGAGACAATCTTTGGGGACGCACGTTAAAATTCGGGACAATAGTAATTATACAGTGTAAAATGCAACGTCATTAGTGTACGGGTATTAAGCAGAAGGAAGTAAGTTCAATTCCCATTGGATGCAAAATCTTTTGTTCTATTGTTTGTAATTGTTTGCGGTTCATACGGAATTTCGTGAAATTATAAATTATAAAAAAACATTAAACGCCTGTCGTGGCGCAGAGGCACAAACATGTGAATGTAAGCGCGACAGGTTGTGGGTTAGATTTCCACGCCAGGAAATGGAATTTGTTATTTCCTGGGCTTGTATTTCCTGGTAACAAGGCAAAGCGCGGTGTTGAGTACCGCCATTCAGCACGCAATACCTTAATTCGGCGGAAAGTAGGAACGGAGTGTCTTGACACTAGGTTCCCTTTGTGTACCCTGCTACATGCGGGATACAGCATGAAGCTATCTATGTATATATAAATAAAAAGTAGATTCACGCTTTATCACGCATAGCAAGGTAGTTAGAGAAAACATAGTGTCTAGACACTCCGTTAGCCGCTCTCCGGAATTCGAGATATAGTGTATTAAGTGGTGGAACTCAACGCCGCCCTTTGTCTTAGCACAGCAAATAGAGGAAAATAATTTAAATATCTAGTTGGAATCGTACCCACAACTAATCAAGTTTACAGACAGACGCTGTCCCACTGCGACACAATGGCGACTTACAACGTAATTATCATGTTTAAAATAAAATAAAGCAACCTCTCTGTTCTATATTTTCTTTGTTTTGTGTCCAATCAGGTCTTGCGAATGGTATTTATAAATTAATGTTTAATTATAAAACTATTGTACTTTAGTACTTTAGAATTAAAGAAATTAAACATTTTTTTTTTAACTTCACGCTGTATCCCGCATATAGCAGGGTAGGTAGAGGAAACCTGAAAACCTAGTGTTAAGACACTTCGTTCTCTTACAACAATTCCCTTCTCCACTTTATATTTATTATTTATATTCACATTTTCGCAAAATGTGCATAAAAACCATAATGAAAGTTAAAAAAAAGAAAGGTTAAAGTTAAAGAGTTCCGCCACTCAGCACGCAATGCCTCAATTCGGTGAATAGTGGAGAACGGAGTGTCTTAACACTAGGTTCCCTCTGCCTACCCTGCTATATGCGGGATACAGCGTGTAATTTTACATTCTCTTTCTTAAAAAATCTCACTAGAGTAAGAAAATTAATATAATTGAAATATAATCATACCCCCCCAATGGGGCAATCCCCATAACCCCGTTTACAGTCAAACATTTACCCACTGAGCCACAACGGTTTCTTAGAAATACAAAACCTAACTTACTTAGACTGTTTTATACCAAATGATGTAGAAAACACATATTTATATATATATTTAAGTATTTCCTGGCACTAGAAAAGCTTGAGAGTCGAAATAGCCACTCGGAAAATGCAGCTAGCATTGTTGTCATTCCACGCCATCACAACTTGTGTAAAATGCAGAATACGCTTGCATTTTATTTGAATAATAAATATACCGCTCTACACTGCTTCAGCATACAGTGGAAGTAAACACTGTATTTATGTCATTATATATATGTATGTATGGAGGTCATCGTGGCGCAGTGAGACGGCGTTTGGCAAATGCGAATGGTTGCGGGTTCGATTTTCACTTATGGGAGAGATGATTGTATTTATATTAATTTAATTTTAACGTTTGGTTAGGTAAAGCGTAGTGTTGAATGCTGCCACTCAACATGTAATGTCGAAAATTCGTGGGAAAGAGGTGTCTTAACTGTAGGTTTTCTCTGTCTTCACTGCTATATAGAATTTATCCCGCTTTTAGCGTGAAGCTGAATAAATAAGCATTTATTTTAATGTTATCCAAAACTTAATTAAATTTTTCATTTCGTGGGTTTGGTAACAAGGCAAAGCGCGGTGTTGAGCTCAGCACGCCTCAATTCAGTGGAAAGTGGGGAACGGAGTGTCTTAACACTAGGTTCCCTCTGCCTTAACTGCTATATGCGGGATACAACGTGAAGTTATGTATGTATGTATATTATTGTTTATTAAAAGTGTAGTGTAGTGTGTGTGTGTGTGTGTGTGTGTGTGTGTATTTTATAATATAGATAAAGAAATATAATTTAACTTAGGTTTTAAGGATCGGTTGTTGTGGGTTCGATTCCTACTAGGGGAATGATAAAATTTAAATTGTTCTCAATTCTCAATAAGAAAGAGAAGGTAAGACAAAAAGCGACGTGTTTTCGCCATTCAACAAATCCACTCCTGAATTCAGGTGAAAAGTCGGGAACGAGTGTCTTGATTGACACTCAGTTCTCTTAGACTAACCATGGAAGCATTAAGCTACAAAAAAAAGTTTTATGATTTTTTTACAAATACCTACAATATTAATTATCACTTTTTTGTAACTATCCATGTGTTCCCAATACTATAAAGTTACGGTTACACTAAATTTATCTTACAAAATAGCATATGTCATAACTTATAAGCAACTATAGCAACATTACAAAAATGTTCGTAAAGTCTATGGACTTTTGTGCACCTGTCGATGCATCTAAAAGGCGTCCCTCCATGAAAGAGCTCGTCAGCGCTAAGAATGCAGCTCATTATTATGATATTTTATCTTGACGAGACAGAATAAGGTTAACACTTCACTAAAGATATATTGTTATAGCTTTATTGTAATATTCTCTCAAATCATGTTTATGTTTGCCAAAAATAAGTAATATGCAATGCCTTAATTTGGTGGAAAGTGGAGAACGGAGTGTCTTAACACTAGGTTCCCTCTGCCTATCCTGCTATATGCAGGATACATAGTGAAGCTACGTATGTAAATAATATTTTTTACAATACATTTTTTCTCGCATAACAAGTTTGGCAGAGAGATGTAGTATTAAGACACTCCGTTCTCTGTTTTTATTTGAGACATCACGTGTTGAGTTACAATTGAAAAACGTTTAAATATAAGAATTCCTCAAGTGGACATCGAAAATACAATCATCTTGTTTACAGTTAGACAAGAACCCTATGTACAATTATAACCTCATAAGCAGTATTATTATCTATTTTAGTATATATAAAGTGACACAGTGTTGCTTTGCAGGGTAGCAGAAATTTGTAAAAATCTCTCTACAGAGATGCTAAGAACAAAAATAAATAAAAAAAGTATACGAATTTTGACAGAGCATGATAAGAGCGCATGGTTTAGCGGTTAGAGCGCTTGGGCGTGCTAGTTTCCAAAGGACGCGGGTTCGAGTTGCGAGTTTTCTAAATGTGTAATTAACATTTTAAAATATCTAATAGAAATGAAGTTGCCAAGAACGGACTTATCTCTACAAAAGATATCTTCCAGTCATATTCGACCATGGAAGAGGGTGAAAATATATAGTGAGAGACGTACATATAAATATAATAGGTATGAATTTCAATGTGTTAATGACTCAAGTACTGTGTTACTTTTTAATAAAATATATTTTCAATTTGGACTTCAAAGACTATTGAAGAGCTTTCCTAGATAATTTCGCGAACTTTGTTCCAAAGTAATGCGACATATACGGAAAAGGACATTTACGGGAATTTGGTACCACTCAAGGAATGTCAAGCATCGGTATGATACATCCTTTGACCTCATGTGACAATGGAAAGTGCCTTAAAACAAAAACGCATATGGAAGGAAACGTTTTAGAAACATGTCGAGAAAGAAAGAAAAAATATACATACATAGATATCACAGCAAAAGTAGTTAGATAGTCATTTAAGATGAATTTAATGTTGAGAATCGTGATCATAATATTGTACCGTAAATAAATAGCACTCTGCTTAGAAAACTTAAATTATAGTTTTTTTAGAAGTAGCATATTTTATAATATGAAATAATTTTTAAGGTATAATAAAAACAATTTTTATATTCTCTACACTAGCTAGTAATATTCATTTACATTATTTGGATATAAAATTTGATTTTCTGATTTGATTTCATAATAAAAATATGATTTTTGCAATTTATACACGTTCATATAAAACTATTCTTTGCGGATAAGTCGCATGTTAGTCTATTATAATTTTTTTTTTTAGCTTCACGCTGTATCCCGCATATAGAAGGGTATGCAGAGGGAACCTGAGAACCTAGTGTTAAGACACTCTGTTCCCCACTTTTCGCTGAATTGACGCATTGCGTGCTAAGTGGCGGAACTCAACGTCGGACTTTGCGTTGTCACCAAACCCAGAAAATGAAAATACTACACAACTTTTAGATTTCCCGGAATGGGAATCGAATCCACAACCTTCCATTATACAAATCCATTATACAAATTAGTATAATTTGTTAACATTATTCATATTTTACAAATTACCTTTCTCTATAGCTTATCAAAAATAATAACAGCAGTAACTCTAACCTGTGCGTAGCAAGTTTGTATCTTTCTGAATATTTTTAATAGCATTTCATAGCTTTGTCGATACAAAGTTTAAGTAGAAGGATCAGGTTTATATATCACATAGTTATTTCAATCTGTTTCAATATTAACACACCTCACTATATAAACAATAATATATTATTGAATAAGATAAATATTTAACAAATGAATAAAATGTACGCGAAAACTAATACTTTGCATAAAATATATGTATATGAATATAGAAGCATACAAATATATATTATATGAATTACTATCCGCGAACTTCTGGCCCATGGGAATAATTTCTAGGAAAGGAGAATACATATGTCGTTTATATTGCCCTTAAATATATATTGTATTGAGTGTTTAAATAAGTACCTATATGGTACTGATGGTTGATAAATATTAAATATTTTTAACAAGAACTACTAGAAAAAGTTTTATTCGACCGCTAAACCAAGCGTTCTTATGCGTTCACAGCGCTTGGACGGTATCTAAGGGATGCCAGTTCGATTCCTGCTGCGTTCAAAAAATGTTTTTTCGTATCTTAAGCGAGTAATTAACACATCGAAATATTAAAAAAAATCCAATATATTTTATATTTTTTATAATTTTATATTTTTATTTCAATAATTCGAACATAGACCACAAATAATGCGTAACTTATATATTCAGTAGAGTAAGACTCATGTTATAAGTCCCTACCTAACTTCACGCTTATTCCCTAGCGGGGTAGTCAGAGAGAGTCAGTCATTAACCTTTTTATGCATGCCCTCCGGGGGGTCCTCATGCTTTTTACGTAACCTTCCTCCAGTATCATTGATACTGTGTTCTCGAAGCTCAACCTAGGTGCCCCCTACCTCTCTATTATTAGTCCCGATTTTATTATTTTATAGTAGAGACAAATTTATATATTTTTTATGTAAATGATAATCTTTAGAATTACTGAAGCGAAGCTTTATACAATTTATGTATTTGTATCGTCGCCTGAATATCTACATTTATGATAAACAAGACAACACAGCAGAAGGAGAAAAGAGGAGAACATATTCTAGTAGAAGTACAATTTACAAGTTAAATAAGGTGGGATTTAAATAAAAATAATATCGTCTTTTTTTTTAACTGCACGCTATATCCCGCATATAGCAGGGTAGGCAGAGGGACCTGAGAACCTAGTGTTAAGACACTCCATTCTCTTTCAACAATTCCGTTCCCCACTTTCCGCCGAATTGAGGCATTGCGTGTTGAGTGGCGGAACTCAACGCTGCGCTTTGCCTTGTTACCAAACCCAAGAAATGAAAATACTAAATTTTACATTTCCTGGACAGGGAATCGAACCCACCACCTGTCACGTTTACAGTCGCACGCTTGTGGCTCTGCGCCACGACAGGCGTTAAAAATAATATCCGATGAAAATACAACTCTCAGTATGTTATTGGTAAGGACGTGCAACTCGTTTATTTTCAAATAAGTAATGTGTAAGATCTGTTATGCGATCGCGTGTCGTTCATATATTTGTTGTAACCCTATATTATGGTTATGAAAAAGTTTTAAAATACATGTTGTATCAACTATAAAATTAATAAATGCTGTCGTAGACCAGTTTTTTTATATTAGCTGCGAATATTCGGTTCTTTTTCAATCCTATCTTATCCTATTTTTAATATGGCCTTAATGTTTCAGCAAATTTATTACTAAAATTACTAATATGTAGTTATAGGAAGAAGCAATTCAATCAATACTTACTTCAATTAATATGCATACGCATAGTTCAGCAAAAGTTGGAACCTTTTTTTAATAAAAAAATACATTTTTTTTTCTTTTTTTAAGTATTTTTTAAGTATAGTAACACATTAAATTGTCCATGTCTTATATAATCGAAGCCTAAAATTCACTCATAGCAAGCTGTACAAGCTCTACCTGTGATTGTCAATAAGTCAGCCACATATATGACACTTTATACAAAAGTGTATAAGAAATATATATGAAGCATTTGTAATATTTATTTTATTAATTTATTGTATTTTATAGGAAATAAATAATATTAGATTTCAGCATTCCCACTCCATATAAGGCTGGCCAAATTTTACATCTATATCGGCATCAGTTTCGTAAAAGCGGTTCCAAAGTTTTCCTTTAATTATTAATATTTTTTTTTTTTTTTTATTGATAACGGACGGCAAACGAGCAGAAGAACCACCTGATGGTAAGTGGTTACCTTCGCCCATAGACATCTACAACACCAGAGATGTTGTAGGTGCGTTGCCAACCTAGAGGATACTGATGGAAGGGGGGACAATGTAGTAGTCCACTATCAGAACCACCACATTTTGGGGAAAGGATGGGTGGGAAAGGGGAAAATCTGGCTTACATGCCATCGAACCGGAACACATCATTAGATATTTGGCGGTTCGTCTTTGACATGATAGTGGTCGCGAGCCAGTCGGAGGACGAACCTCCTACCACCTAACAAACAAAACAAAACAAAAATATTTAGTTTATATAGAAAGAGAATAGAGGTAAGTCTATAATAAGCTCTGTCCACAAATAAATTTAAAAGCAATATTTAATGTTCTTTGTTTCAAAATTATAATTATTGTAAAACAAAACATAATTTGCCATAAAGAAGTTTATTATTGAAAAACTGGCCGCAAATTACGAAAAGTTTCGAAACGTCGTCTTAATTATGATGAATACTTGACAATTTATATTAATTAATATTCAAATTACTTGTAGCTCATTTCTTATTCAGCGAATACTCTGGCTTATTCAATTTTTGCTCAGCTATCTTGAAACTAGTATAACTTTGTAATGCAACTATAGCCACTATTTGAGTTTCTGTTTTAACTCTCAATGTTGTATCCCGCAATAAGGCATAGGGTAGAGAGGAACCTGAGAACCTAGTGTTAAGACTTCCTTCTCTTAAGATTTCTGTTCTCACTCTTCCGCCGAATAGATGAATTGGCGTGCTGAAAGTGTTTTTTTTAATTCGTTCGTTCAAGTTTGAGGTTTTCATGTCTAAAAGCAGCAGTCTGACATATTGTCAAATTTATCTGTTCTGATATAGATAATTTATAAATAGTAAGTATATAGATTTGAATAGATATTAGTTTTTCTCTTCGTATCAAAGATGAAAACTTTTTAAAATTTACAAGCAATTCTATTTAAGTTAATATCAACAAAAAGCAAGCTAATAAAAATTAAACAAACTAAATCGTGAAACCATAAGCGCAAATTGCCAGTTTATAATATATACACTTATTTGTAGGCCAAGATTGGAACATCGTACACCCTCTTCTCTTTTCTTATGTATGTATATTTAGAGTTATCTTTAAGTTACATATAAAAAAATTAAAACATAAAAAATATTATTAAATTAACAGCGGCCTGGGGTTTTAAGTAAATACGAGTACAATCCTTAAATATATCGATGTAATCTACATCGAAACAAAAAGAAGAATATAATGAAAAAAATAATACATTTTTAAGCAATTTTTCCACTTGTATAATAACAAAAAGGTGACTGTACCAAAAATGATATTCTTAATAAACCAAACATAAGTACAGTAGTAATTACACACATAGTGATTTATGACCGTCCACACAAAATGGATTGCTTTCACTGACGCCCACAACTTACCTCTATTGATAGGAGTGAAAATTGATTGACTTCCTCGTTAACGGCTCTCAGATACTGAAATAAAAAGAGAAATCTGTAATTAAATATGAAATTATGTCAATATTTAAATATATTTACTAAAAGTTACGCTCGGGTAACAAGGCAAAGCGCGGCGTTGAGTTCCGCCACTCACTTAAGCGGCAAGTAGAGAACGGAATTCTTATAAGAACGGAGTGTCTTAACATTAGGTTCTCAGGTATGGTATGGTGGTTATGTATATATAGCGAATATTTTTGGGTTCGATTCCCACTCGGAAGAATGATATATATTATTGATTTATATTATTATCATTTCTCTGCTCTAGACTCAACATCGCGTTTTTTCTTACAAAACGCGGTGTTGAGTACCGCCACATAACTCGCAATTTTTCGAATTCAGGCGGACAGCATCGAACAGTGTCTTAACACTGACATATGGAATAAAGCGTGAAGCTGCTAAAATAGAAACTTTTATTTTTTGAATTTGTCTTTGCGGTCAGGAAGTTGTTAAATTTGTTAAAACATAATCCCACGCTGTGTTGCTCTTGTCCTTTGCACACAGCGCACTAGCAGTCATAAGCATATTAGTTAAAATACTGCATTAAAATTTATTCTTTCTATAATATTTACGTTTTTACTAAGTGTATAACGCCTGTGGTAGGGTAGAGGCACAAGCGTGCGACTGTAAACGCTCCAGGTTATGGGTTCGATTCCCAATCCAGGATATGGAATTTTTAATTTCCTGGGTTTGGTAACAAGGCAAAGCGCGGCATTGAGTTCCGCCACTCAGCATGCAACGCCTCAATTCGGTGGAATGTGGGGAACGGAGTGTTTTAACACGAGGTGTTTCTGCTATAAATTATCACATAGATGTGTTCGATAACGAAAAAAATACGGAGGGATTGATAGATATACAAATATCTATCAATCCCTCCTTGTCGCCTAAAAACACAAATGTGAAAAAGAGTGCCAAGTTCAGTATAGAGAATATGAAAGATTGTCAACAAAATAAATATTACAATATTAAACTCTTTTTGCTCTGTCCATCTATTTCCAAGCCATTGTCTTCTAGATACACAACGCGTCATTATACCTAACATGATTTTATACAATACTGTGACCCCATACGAAGAAAAACATGTCTAGATAAAAATATAATTAGTAATTATATTTCTAATGAACATACTGTACACGTACAATACATAAGCGAGCTCATCATAAAATAAGAGGATAATTTTTAATTAGACTGTACGAACAATATAGTTCTTAGTCACTGTGAAATCTTCTGAATTTGCTGGTTTAAGCTTAACCTATTCATTGAATGAGCTGCAGTCAAATTAAAATCTAGCTTTAATTCCGACCTAATTTTTATTTTCTAAATTATAATTTCTTTAGCCTGCTTTATAAATAACCTACGTGTGTTGGGTTAAATTGAATTTTTAATGAATATGAAAAATATTTACGTATTAATATATATATATATATATATATATATATATATA